>CAMZMU010000040.1:39522798-39789796 GCA_947311845.1 Poa pratensis
TTAATTATATGAATCTGACATCCTATAATTGGGTGCGGGCACAAGTAGCTGCGAAATATTAACATTCCTTTTTTATTGGACAAAATATTTGCATTCCTAATTTTCTGGTGCTCTAGAACCGGGCCTAAATTTGCCATATGATAGTAAAAAACCTATTGTACATGCGAGAAATTATTCGTTTTAGTGCCCCACATATGATTTTCCCCCAGTTAATTTCCAGTTTCCTTTTACAACAACCCATATTTGGAAAATATTTACGCAATAGGGCCAAGACCACTTGAGTGGTACATGGTTGCGTGGAAAAATATTGTGCAACTAGGACAACATTGGTTGTGTGATCCAGGTTTTTTTTGTGTATAACGAGCAATGTTCTCCTTGAAATTTAATTTCTGCCAAAAAATAAGGAATATCTTGCAGAGCCACATTTTTTCAATTGCTCATCTCCAGTAATTTTTAAAAACGAATCTTATTACTTTTTTGCATCACACATCATGCGGTAGTTTCAAAATGTTTTTATTCAGCAACATATGGATCATCATGCGGTAGTTCAACATGTTTTGCAGAAACATTTGTGTATAACGGGTGTTACCCAGACTAGGAAACACGTCCCATCAATAAATCCCTCCTTGTGACAGGCCTCAACACATGGATCATCACGACATTTCATAGCGCTATAGGTCTTCCTGGCCTCCTTGCAAGTTTTGGCATCAGAGCAAGGAGCCAAGAGGAGTAGCATGAGAAATAGCAAGCATAGCAGGCTTGGAACCTTGAGGACTCCCATATGTCAACGATTATGAAGACACGACGAAATGTAAGTGACCACAAAATTGATGCTTGTGCGGTCCAAGATTAATTGTGTAACATTGCATCCACGCTTTATTGTGATTAATTTCATGTGTCCTTATTTGACAATCTATATTTGGCAAATAATGACAATGCATTTCGAGATATGTTTGATCTATAAAAGGAGTGGCCATCTCCCTCTTTCATTCCATGACTCATCGCTCAAGATCAATATCTCGAGATAGATACTTCTAGGCACAAATCACTCTCCAAATCAAGTGTGCCAAAGAAAGTGAGTAGGCCGGTTGTGAGGGATATCAAGGATTACAATAAGAAGGCTAGGATCGCTTTTTTTGCTATCCAAGGTTGCCCAGTTGGAGAGAGAAGCAGCAATGGAAGAAGAAAGAGCAAAACACAACATCCAACACTTCAAGGAGCTAGAGGAAGAGAGTTTGGGGACGGCAGCCATGTATCTATTCCACAAGGAAGAGGATCTCAACCTTGAGGTGCTTCAGGAGTACTTCCAAGAGCTCAAGCGGGTCCAGAAAGAAATTGCAGATCGATTATCTTTGGAGTCTACAAGCCCAAACGTGCCCCCCATCGCAAATGGCCATTCGTCAAGTTAAGGAACAGAAGCCATGAAACTTTCATACTCGATCCATATAAAGGTCGTGTCCTACTGGTTAAGGTCTATCCTTTATGTTTTAGTGAATAATGGATTCTTGTTGCTTTATGTTGTAGTGAATAAGTTTCCTTGAAAGCATGTATAAAAATTTATGAAGGAAACATTTTTTAACAATGGGTGTTTTTTATGACTAAGTCACATCCAGGCGATACAAGAAATAGGTTTTCACTTGTGGGCTCTGCTTAACATGATGTACATAATCTCCCCGCAAAAAAAATGTACATAATCAACAAAGGAAAAAAAAGACCAAAAGGTCTCTACAAAAACAACAACCTACACCCGATGGAGGACCGGTCTATAGATTACACCCCTATCCAAGCTGGGTAAATGCATCGAGTGGAAGTGGACGCCGTCCGCCACGTACTCTGTGGCAAAGCCATATGGCAGGCTTGGGCTCCGGCGAAGTGCAAGGTGCATATTTTGCTCGCTATGCAGCGGCGTATCTGGACAGCGGATCAGATGCGGCGACGGGGGATGAATACCCACATCACGTGCCCCCTGTGCGACCAGGTCGACGAGACCAAGGATCACATTGCGGTGAGGTGCCCGCTTGCCCGTGAGGTGTGGTACGCCACTCTTCGAAGGTGCAATCCGCAGCAATTGACGCCAGACATGGACGCGACCCTCATCGATAGGGATGAAAACGGAGCGGATACGGACGGAACTGAGTGGTGCCACATTTGTTTTCATATTATTTTACGGAAGCGGAAACGAATACAGAAACCCCAGAAACAAATACGGAAACAAATATTGTCGGAAACAGATACATACCGAATACGGTGCGGACACAGAACAGAAAGCAGATATCTGCCAAAACCAAGAGACCCCTTCAATAATGCAGGAAAACTCTACTAAACCAACAAACTTGTCAAATTTATAAGACGAAATAAAAATATAAGCATATATCATGATTAAATCGGCCTAAACATGGTTGCTTTAATATTTTTTTTATTCAGATCAAAGTTGTGCCTAAATGTTCTCACTAGAATTCCTGCTCCTTCTGGATTTGTAAAGCACTACGTAGTAAAAGCGGAAAGTTCCGTATTGCCGGAAACGGAATTTCCGTTTCTGTGGTCGTTCCGCCGGAATACGCTGTTCCGTTTCCGTTTCCGTTTCCGCATAAAAGTTTCCGTTTCCGTTTCTGTTTTGCAAAATTCCGCTTTTATTTCCGTATTTCCATTCCGTTTCTGTTTTTCCGCGGAAAAATCGGAAAGATTCCGTTCCGTTTTCATCCCTACTCATCGACCGGTGGCCTAGCGCCAGGCTGCGAGTTCCTCAGCCGCACCGGAAAGGTTTCGACTCCGTCGTGCTCCTCACCGTGTGGATGTTGTAGAATCAGCGCAACGCTCGGGTGTTCCAGCGCCGGGCTGGGACGTGCCGCGAGATTTGCAAAGTGATCGCCGACGAGGCGGAGCTCTGGAAGATCTCCGGCGCTGTCAGGCTGGGAAATATCTTGAGATAGGACTTTGTTAGCTGGGCGTTGTTTTTTTTTGCTGCTTGTGGTGTTGATAGATGCCTGACCATCTAGCCCAACCTTGTAACCGCATCATTACGATGTCGAAATCGCTGTAGCTCGCTCTTTTCTTTCTATTCCATTCGACACGCAAAGCTTTTGCGTGTTCGCAAAAAAAAAGCTGGCCGTAAATGCCTACACTTGCGTACATGCAGACATAACCAATTTTACCAAGAAATTTAATTAAAAACAACTAAAATATCCGACAGAAAATAAGTTATACAGTATATGCACTGCCAAAGTGCCAATACATAAATATTCATGTAGAACTTACGCTAGTTTTTGTTTGTGTAGACTAAAGTAGCAGTACCGGATTGGGGCAAGCTTGACACTCGAGGTAGAATGTTAATACAGTGCAAAGCTAGACGATGAAATTGGCGTGTATAGTGCAGCAGTAGTACAAATGTGTTGCACATACACCATATTGTCACACCCGTAAAGTTCTCATGGTGACGAAGTCTTGGAGATCACCGCTTCTCTACTTCTCATTGCAGGCTGAAGAAGAGTGGCAACTGTCCACATGTTTTAGTACCAACCGGAGAGGGAGATAGAATGAGAATGACACTCGGTAAAATCAGAACCAAGCCTTCTCCACTATGTAGTTCATAAGCTTGTTCATAAGGAAAAAGTGACTCTTATGGACAACTTTATACATAGTGGCATCTATCGATAAGCTTGTCCATAAGGAAAAAGCTTATGGACAACCCACAAGCTTGTAGACAACTACAAGAAATAAAATAATATTACTTTATAGCTATAGTGCCCACAGTAATAAAAAGACAATAATTTTTACAATGCTAATGTTTACTATCATGGTTTTATTTTGTGACATGTGGGGCCTATCTTAAGGTGTGCTTTTGCAACATACATTGTGGTGTAGTCTATATGCTTATGGTGTACTTAGTGGGTCCCATCTTGTTGATAGGTTTTGCCACATACATAGTTGATGCCCTGGGGGTCTAAGTCCGACTAAGGTCAGTAGTTTGTGGAGTCTTTTACTCTGTCTGTATCATAATATAATATAAAATGTTTTAGCTATTTCAACATGGACTAAATACGATTGTCTATAGACGTATTTTAGAGTTAGATTCAGTCATTTTGCTTCGTATGTAGTCCATACTATAATAGCTAAAACGGACATGGCGTTTCGGGTCACGGGTGCGGATGCACCCGTTATGTGAAACTTATTTATTTATTTTTCAAAATGGTAAAAAAATTAAATAAAATTTCGGATATACATCCTGACATTTTAGGTTAGCACAAATAGTTTCGCGAATAAAAAACATTTTTTGTGACCTGTGTAAAAAAGACAAAACAAAAATCACGTACAAAGTCATTTTGAAAACTCCGGATTTCTCTTTTTTGCACAGATCATAGAAAATGTTTTTTCTTTGCGAAACTTTTTGTGCTAACATAAAATATCATGTAGTATATCTGAAAATTTTAGTTGGAATTTTTTGACATTTTGAAAAATATTTTTTAAGTAGTGAGTGCATCTAGACCTATGAGCCGATATGGATTTTCACTAAAACATCTTATATTATGATACGGAAGGGAGTAGCTCTTTAGTTAGGGGCTGTTCATGGTCGCTTTTTTCTTTTGTATCCGTCCCTGGTCGTTCTATAAGACTTTCACCACTCTGGTGGTTTTTTCCCCTCTTCTAGTACATGCAGTGCTCTTGCATTGTTCGAAAAAAATGGTCATGGTCAAATCCATTAAAACACTAATAACCGCCAAATAGCTCGCACGGCGGACCAAATCCTACGGATGAAGGAAGCCCTTGAGACTCAAACCGAGTTTCTTCCTTCATTCGCAGAGTAGCCATACCCCTAGTTTTCATTGACAAAACCAGCAAAAGGATGCAGAGTACCCTGCGTCACAGAGTAGGATAGAGAAAGCTCAAAGATACATGTATGTTAGTACGTGCCTGCTGTACACTGTGGACTCTGAAATTCTGAATCTCACTACCTTCACACAGATCTTATGGAGCTCTGTTCAAATGGAAGCTGAACTGATTCAACACAGTTCTATTCGCAGTTGAAAACTCTACTTGGTATGTATCACAAGCCAACCTACATAATCATGTTCCTTTAATATCGACTCAAATTCTAGCCCAAGATGGTCATCGAGGTTTGCTTTCACTCCGCCCTCACTCAAGCCAGGTTTCTCGTTTCATAGAACATTTGTACTTGTTAATTAGGCAATCCAATTGCAAATTTTGCCATATCGCCAACTACATCATCTCTCTCGTTCACCCATTTGATCAACTCCATATTTGCCATGGCAATTCTGCTAGTTTACTGAGATAATTTGTCCTTAATCAGGTTAGCAAAACTGTTAAAAGTTGCTCCGAGAGGCACAGTGATATATATAAACTAGGGACACACAAACACAAATGGTGCCAAGGCTTTATTTGAGGATTCCCAGCATAACTGATGAGCTCAAATATTTGCGCAAGAACACGGCTGACCAGAATCAATCGCAGTTTTTCTTAACAGAAAATGGTTACACATAGCCAACATATGCTTAAAGCGAAATTTCTGGGCCCATCAGTCGCTCCTCGGCTAACTCCTTGAGCCTCTGCGTCACCTTCTCAGCAACACGCAGGTAAGCTTGTGCTGATGCAGAGTTTGGCGAAGATATTACAATTGGTTTGCCTTCGTCCGAACCTGTTCGGATGTCGATTTCAAGAGGTATCTATTGAGATAAAAGAAAAGGAAACAGTAAGATGAAGTTATAAATTACTTATGCTCACGGAGTCACATAGACAACGCTACTGAAATAGCAAAGCAGTAAACATACAAATTGGTTCGGATAAAAAGGTTAAAACAAATACTACCCTCTATCTTAAGATAAATCAGCACTAAATAAACAAAGGGTCATTCTGGTATTGCACAATTAGTTATGCCCTCGTTGTGCTCAACCTTCCAAGCAAATATGTGACATCTGCACCTAAATCTTCATACCGGACAAAACAACGATGGATAAAACACCTGCAAGCATTTGGAATAAAGTTCCATGACACTGAAATAACTGTGGTTTATTTGCAGACCAGAGGAAAGCGGTGATCACGGGCATTAGCACGGTCGGACTCGGCAGAACTCTGAGATGGCAGCAATGTGGAGCCCGTGAGGAACGGCGAGCTAGGGAACACTGCAATCCTTTTCGCTTTGGACAGGAACTTGCAATTGAGGTACGTTTTCTTTCCGAGGGAGTCAGAATCCTTTTTATGTGTCGCCGATGGGAGCTTGCTGGAGGTGAGTTGGTATCGGAATAGGACATCGTAGCTGAGTCTGGTTCGTATAGGCATCTGAAAACGGTTCGTAATAAAAAAACAGGCAGTAGTCCTTTGCGTACCCGTCTCAAAACAGAAGAGAAGTCCGATCCATGTAGTCAGGCTAATCCTATTTGATGAAGTCTGCACTGACATTAGCAGATCAATAAATATGTTTTTCTTCTTTATCCGTATCTTAGCCAATGGATGAGTGAGACAATAGTCATGGCTAAATGTGCATCTAAAAAATTAGTCTAACGCTCGCCTATCACAAAGTCACTTAGCTCGACGTTAATTAAGAGAGTAATTGAAAGTAAAATAGTCATGCACTCCTGTATCTCCAATTCTCTGAGTACAAGGCACTATTCTTATCCACAATAAATAGTGAAAATAAATGGTACTGGTCAGAACCATATGGTGGCCTATTCAGCCACTGGCCCCACGTAATTAGAGCCTTACAGATAGCAATATTGTTTTAGCAAATCAATCCAAACAGATTGACAAATCAACCCAGACTCGTTGCTGAAACTTTGCAGCATAAAACCATGAAAGACACATATGAACCAATGCCTCTAACATTCATCCAAACTGAAAAGTTAGGTTGTTCATTTCAACACTATTTAGTCGTTAAAAAGTAAAGTACTAAAATTGAGAAAAATCCTCAAGACGAAAAGGAAACTAGACGCAAGATGGTTGCTATAAGAAGTTCATGCCAATTATATCAAACTCTAACGAATTTTACTCACCTCACCCAGAAATTTCATATCCATGTCCTCCGCGGTTCTCTGAGCTCCACCTTCCCAAAAATGTAAGATTTCTCACCACACTTTGGGCACTTGAAGCAACTCATGTTCTCTACTAATCCTAGAATCTGCCAAAATGTACAACTGAGTTGTGCTGGGAAGAGTGGAACACTCGGTGAAATATTGTGTAATGGCATAAGCTACAATTTTAAGCTAATTATTTTTCACTTGCCAAGTGAAATAATTCTACTGTGATTGGACTAACATGAATAGATATGTGAGACAACAATAACTGATGTGCGTTTGCAATAATATTAACAAAATAAGCAGGAAACAAGCGGTGTAACAGGAAATATAATTCTATCTGAAGGCTCAAACAGTTAGAAACTAAGAAAGACAGAAATAACAAAAGAGAAGTTAAATCGAACATACAGGAACTTGAACTTTACGAAACATGTTTGCTCCTCTTCTAGCATCAATTAGAGCAATATCTTGAGGAGTAGAAACAATTAAAGCACCTGCAGAAACCACATAAACAAATACTCAAAATGATATTCACGTTCATGTTGAATCTTGATAGAGCAGACTTGTAAATACCAGATAACCGAAGCCTTTGGGACATTGATAGTTGAGCATCACCAGTGCCCGGGGGCATATCAACAACAAGAATATCCAGATTACCCCAGGCTACTCCCCTTGTCATCTTCTCAAGAGCACTCATTACCTGATACCATAAACGGTGTGGTGTTAGGGGATTAGTTATGATCAATGCATTTCTGAGATAGCACATATCAACTCAATCCATGCTAACTATGGATCCAAATAAAGTACATTGTAAAAAAATTCCTAGTACAAACAACTTTGAAGTTCAAACTAGGCACAAAAAATAGCTAAGGCATGCTTGCTATTTCCAATGGCGTACTTGCGCAGTAATATGCATATTTCCAGTAGTTCATTTCATGTTTTTTCTACAAAGAAATAATATTTATTAAGGATGACAACAGGACAGGTGTCTTCCAGACATCTGAAATGAGAAATAATGGAAACACGTGCAAAAACAAACCATAGGACCTCTCCAAACAATTGGTGCATCTTTTTCAACAAGAAACCCAATGGACATACATCGCACACCATGGTTCTCAACTGGAATCATCTTCATGTCTACAGATAGAAGAAGTTACAGTCAACCAACAGAGACATAGCAAACATAAGCAAAGGAGAAGGCAAAATAATTTGCTATGCAGTTAAAATTCTGGCAATGTAAGTACGTTACTATCCACGAAAATATTAGTTACAGGGTGAGACTAATTAAAAGGCTATGCTGCCAAGCATCACACTTCACACGGTACTTGCTATTTGAAGACTAGTACACAGTTACATTACAAATAGCTCTATTCAACTCAAATCACAGTTCATGCACTAATTGGTATTTGAAGACGAGTACAGAATTACAGTCCGAATAGCTCTATTCAACATTTCAACTCAACTCACAGTTCACGCGCTAATTGGTATTTGAAGACTAGTACAGAATTACAGTCCGAATAGCTCTATTCAACTCAACTCATGTAGTGGCGTAGTGCAATGATAAAACTGTGATAAACACAAAACGTTTTTGTCACAATTTGAGACTGCCTGAAGTATAGTTTGTCACATGGATTTGGTTCAAGGGGTGAGGTGCAATAAGCTTCAAGCTTTTAATTGACCTGAAAATACTGATATGGACAATAGTTGATGCTCACATACTTAAAAATAAAGTAGCAACACAATCTACATGTGAACTGAAGCACCATTCAGTAAGGGGAACATTGACATGACTGGGTATTATTTGCCTGATGACAATGGAAAATGGTTTTGAATAATTAGTTACATTGTTCCAAGTACTTCTACATATTTTAACAGACGTAGGCCATCACACTTCACACGGTACTTGGTATTTGAAGACTAGTACACAATTACAGTCCAAATAGCTCTATTCAACTCAGTTCACACGCTAATTGGTATTTGAAGACTAGTACAGAATTACAGTCCGAATAGCTCTATTCAACTCAACTCAAGTAGTGGCGTAGTGCAATGATAAAATTGTGATAAACAGAAAACGTTTTTGTCGCAATTTGAGACCGCCTGAAGTATAGTTTGTCACATGGATTTGGTTAAAGGGGTGAGGTGCTATAAGCTTCAAGCTTTTAATTGACCTGAAAATGCTGATACGGACAATAGTTGATGCTCACATACTTAAAAATAAAGCAGCAACACAATCTACATGTGAACTGAAGCACCATTCAGTAAGGGGAACATTGACATGCCTGGGTTTTATTTGCCTGATGACAGTGGAAAATGGTATTGAATAATTAGTTACATTGTTCCAAGTACTTCTACATATTTTAACAGACGTAGGTCATCTGAGTTTACTGATTCATATATCAATTGGCAATGAACAATAGCAAAGTTCCTAACAGATATATCAATTGGCAATGAACAATAGCAAAGTTCCTAAAAGAGAATTCTTTTGAGGTCTTTCTGCATAAGTTTTGGATTATACTTTAGTACAATTGTGTTCAAACCAACATTTATTCAAATCCAATTCCAAAATGAAATTACACATGAAAACTGGGAGAAAACAATAATAGCTATCTATTAAGATCTTAGAATATGTAGCAGTACCATGACATAGGAAAACCTACTAACTCACAACAAAAATGCTAGCTACTTGTTGTAGCCCTTAACTTTTAAGGAAAAAAATAGAGCATGTGGTGAGAGAGGTACAGCTGATAGTGATACCTTCACTGACTTCAGGCTTTGCATTGAGATGCATCATTGTGGGAATGGATGGTCCATATATGTCAGCATCTAGCAAACCAACCTTAAGCTTAAACTCCTTGGCAAGTGCTACAGCAATGTTAACTGCAACGAAACAAGTACCAGAAATAAGGGGAATTTTATGGAACAAGTCACATGCTTCTCAATTTTCTACGTGAGCAAAAGA
Organism: Poa pratensis; assembly: GCA_947311845.1. Lineage (NCBI taxonomy): Eukaryota > Viridiplantae > Streptophyta > Magnoliopsida > Poales > Poaceae > Poa > Poa pratensis. The sequence goes on from CAMZMU010000040.1 coordinate 39,532,780, forward strand.
AGTATTCAGTATAAGTTTGGTTACAATAGTTTCCATGAACTAAAGATAAATTGTGCACCTATATCATTTCCATCTAGCTGTCCCAAGCCCCCTTTAAAACAGAACATTAACATTGAATACCTAAGAAGCCTCAACTGTATTTCATGATAGTCACGGGCACATATTCAGGCTAGCTTCATTTCTACTTCCATGTGAACTTCCAGATTTTTTTCCTTTTCGAAAGTACAAAATCTAGAATCCTAATGCATATTCCCATGTACCTTAAGATTTTTTGCACAAATTTGAAAAAAGACCAAAGTCGGACCTGCAGTGGTAGACTTGCCCACACCGCCTTTCCCTGAGGCGACCGCAATGATGTCACTTACGCCACTGATTGAGAGGCCGGCCCTTGTAGCGGCGCTGTAGAATCTCTTCCCACCAAGTAAACCCTACAAGAAAAGGACCAATGAGCACATTTGGAGAAAAGACATGAGAGTGATTGGGTGGAAATGGGCTCGAAACAGATGCAAATGTGCAGCGGCCATTTGGGGAAAAAATGAATCATTTGGCAGCTAGAATCGAAGAGCTGTGGTCTCACCGAGCGAGAGGCGATCCGGAGCATCGGGAAGAAATAGCCCTGCCGAAAAGAGAGGAGGAATCGTGCAGGAGCGGTGCGAGAGGGGGATCCGGTAAGGTGGTCGAAGCCCGCGTCCGTGACGGAGGATGAAGTGCTGGGGAGACAAGGTCGCTGCTGTGCTGAGGACGATTAGGTCGCGGCGGAGAATAGAGCAAGGAGCGAGAGCGGCGGCGGCGGCCGTATTCGGGAGCAGCGGCGGCGGCTTCTACGGCGTGATGGGCTGATGGCTCATGGGCATCGGGACGCAGATCCAGTGATTTTGTCTACCATATCTACCTTCCAATCCAGATCCAACGGACAAGATTGACCCAAAATTTGAACTAATTTTTTAACTTTCCAGGAAAATTGAAAACAAAACCAGTAAATCATTCAATTTAGGCCACTTATTTATGATATTTCTTTGCAAAAAATCACTGATTTATGATCAAATAACTTTTTGAGCTAAATGAACCTTTCACTTGCATGCGCATCAATGAACACCTTTCCTTAACTATTGACTTGTACATCTCAAAAGAAAAAAAACTATTGACTGTACATGTAGATTATCATGCCAAAATAAAGGTGAACCTAAAACTAATCTTCTATGACACAAATAACATACTTTATTTTGTCTAGTCTCACAAAGAAAGACCTAACGAGGACTCCAAACTTGGGAAATAGCAATCGGATCTCGAACTGTTGGGACATTCCTACTCACCGAAGTTTTACAATACACAATTCACTGCTTTTGATGGGCCAACACATTCAAGGCATGTTTCTTCATTTTCTTCCTCGTGTGCCATGATCTTGTGATTCGCACCACCACTAAATTTTTGACCTTACCCGTTCACCTCCTTTTTGTCGTGTAAGGGACAAATGCCAAGTTGTGTCCCAAAAGATGCATCTATTAATCTTTTTTTTCTCCGTTGTTCTCTTGTTTATAGCATTGACTCCACCACCATCATGTATGTGTCAGAGTCATGTGTGAAATCCTGAAATTCAAAGAGGAGGATTCTCTCCTGGCGAGGAGGATGGTCGTCCCTGAAAAAAAGAGGAAATTCCCGTAAATTACAAATCTTCAGTGTTTTTCTCTTGAGCCATGTGATAGCAAATCATCTATTGGATTGGTCTTAATCCCACAAGTTTTATTCTATTCGTATAATCGTGTATACTTTGGGAAACTACAATGTGTGGTAAATTTATACGAATAGAAAAATCATGGGTCTGATATGGAATATATATATATATATATATATATATATATATATATATATATATATGCTCCAAAAAGATCCGATTTCTTGAAATTTACTCATTGTTTCTAGGACTGGATAACGAGCCGGCATGGATCATTTAGTTCGAACTCGCTAAGCTCGTTAAGTTTAATGGGCAAAAAGGTCAGACCGTCTTGACTCGTTAAAGGCCCAAGTTGTTCGTTAAACTCGGTAAAACTTGTTAAAATTTTGGTAGCAACTATGTGCAAAATAGCAATATGCCACAGTATATAATCTATATGTGTGTCTCAACTCGACTCGTTAAGCTCACAAGTTCGAGCTAAATAAGTTCGAGCTAAATGAGCCGAGCTTTTAACGAGTCAAGTAACTCATGAGCATCAAGTTTTATTTCCAGGCCTAATTGTTTCCCGGGGAAAAGACAAAAGATGTGGAGAAACAGCAACAGGATAGTCAAAATACCTTGGGTGCAATCTTTTCTCATGCATTTTTGCGTAATCACACAGCAACAGTGCAACGCGCAAGTAGCCAAGTACCATGCATACGCGGGCGCGTAGCCAGCTGCTAGTGCATCAAGCGGCAAAAGCATACTAAGATAACATCCTTTCATTTCAAGATGCCAAATGATTAACAATTCGCCCCCCTCCCCTCACGTGTGCATGCTTGGACTGACCGAGTGATCTTTGCCTTAAATGCATGTTTATGTATAGCAAGGAAGCTACTTTAGTTATTACTTACCCAAGCGAACAAAGTATATATAACATCGAGAATCCCTTGGAAAAACAACAGAAGTTATGACGAAACAACCGAAGATGCTAGTACATGAGCCGTTGACGTTGAACCGTGACGTAAGCACGAGGCTTTGGACCCGATCTTCACGAAGCTTACGTCATGCATCATCGTCTCCGCCGATTGCTGTAACCCAATACTCGCTTTGTCGAACAAGTCTCATCGCCATTTCCCACACGAGTACACACGTGTAGGGTCCGTCCAGTGTTATGTGCTTATTGGCTAGTTGCTTGCTAGCTCTCGGCCGATCGTGTATATATAAGCACACCCGTGCATTGCCTAGTTCATCCCATCACACTCCACTATCACGATCCACAAGCTAGATCCTGCTAGTGCTGATCGATCCCTAGCTACGCAGACGCAAACACTACACACACACACATATATATATAGGTCCCAAGAGAGATCAACGACAAGAACTAATTAGCTCCAGTTCAAGGTATGGCGCCCTTGCTCAAGCTTCTGTGCACCTTCGTCGTGGCAATCCTTGTGCTCATGTCGGCGGGAGATTCCCTCGCTGCTGTGGCGGCGAGGCCGATGGTATTCCACGGCGCAGACATGGAGGCGTCGTCGCTCGGCCGACGTGGCGGCCGGCGGCTGGCGGTGTCGCCGCCATGGTCCACGACGAGGAGGGCTGCTGAGGTGTCGAACTCGAACGTCGGGCCAGGACATTCCGGCACTTCGCACGACCCTAACAACCACAATTGAACGTCGATGTCCATCCATCCACAACTCTGGAGCGGCTCGATCATCGATCGGCTCAACAACTATTTGCGTGAACAAGTATATTGATCCAGCTCAGTTTCTATCGTAACGTATGTAATCTCATGCTATGCATGCATGCTTAGTATTTGGTTTAGCTTTATGTAAGATCACACGTGCGTGCATGGGTGCACTGAGATTCTGCAGTACCTATATCGGTATAGTATTACACGCAAGCATGTTTCAGTGCTTGTTCGGTTTGAGATTGGTTTGTAACATGAACTTTACTTGAGTTCACTTAGCATGCATTATGTAATATTGCTAGGAAATTAAGCTTTCCACGAGTGTTTGTTATATCTACACAATAGTTTGACCAAGTGTATTTGTTGCATGAAGCAAATGAATCAGCACGCCGTGCTCTCCTCGATGTATGGAGAATTGGAGATGCTACAAACACGTTTTATAAAGAACATGAACGAGGACTGTTATCTTCTATATTAAGCTATAGGAGGAGATTGTCACCCCAAAGAGTTTTACAAGAGAGAGATCACAGGCGATCGTCTCAAATTCCAGTAACAAATAATAATCAAGCATGATAATGGTATTGAAACTAGAATTAAAGAGTTGCCCAGACCTAGATATATAGTACTACTTACCTTGGTGGTATAAAAATGCAGATCTGGTTTCCAATCCCCTGGAACCTTCTCGATGAACCGTTTCCAAACCCTGCCCGACAAAAAGAAAATGAATAAATGAGTTATTAATTACTTGATATCAGAAAATGAACGAAAGAGGTCGATATAAAGCGATAATGATTGAAATTACCTCTGGAGCAATTCTTGCAAGCTGAGGTACTTGTCCATATCTTTCCTTAATGAGTCCATGACTTCAACGACTCCTTCGTCAACTCTAATGATTAGCAGAATCAAGTGGAATTTGCGCACGTTTATATACACATGCATACATAACTCATCGATTACACTAAACATCGAGTAAGCAAAATAGAATATGTAGAAGACAGTAACACTCACTGGAATTTGTAAGGAAAAACTATTTCTTCGCAGTGATTTTGTTTCACTAAAAACCGGAGCAAGTTTTTCTCTGTGTCCTCGGGATGGTTATTTACGGTAACTTCATGATTGAAATATGGGTCAACGAACCCAGTGTCATAGATGCGGGCTCTTCTGCATTCGAGAATCTTCATTCTGCATAATAGCATACAAAAGAATATAGTGAGATAATTATAGTGAGCCAGTTTTTGAACACCAGAAGACTAATTATTAACTTCTTCTATGTTTACTTCTCTTACTTTCCACCCCCCTTGATGTAATCCCCCATTTTGTCCGCCCCCGCCATTATTAATATAAAAATTACACCATAGGGATTTTTCCCTATGGTTATGGTGTTCAAAAAAAAGCTGAGCTAGAGACTTAAATTACAGAAATAAATCACTTACAAACAATAGCAACTGACGAGGGCTTTGTCGAGGGCGTCTTGATTGAATAACTGAAAATTTTCAGAAAACTCAACAAACATCGCGTTCGCCTTGAAGTAATGCTCTTTCTTATATGCCACCCAGAGGTGGTCTTGCCCGTCTTTTGCGGCTTTCATGTACCACTGATGCAATTGGCGCATTTGTGTTGGTAGACACTTGACCGCCTCGGGTCTGACCAGGGACTGCCCGTGGACATATCTCCATGCATACTGATCAGCTATGGGGTGACCAGTGTCGCCTGTGCGACCAGTGTCGTGTTGTACGTCGGGCATCACCCTGAGCGGGGGGATCGACTGATTTGCCTGTTCTCCGAGCTGGGCCACTTGTTTCCCGCTTTTTGCCGTCCGCTCCTGCTCCCTCTTTAGCTTATATGCCGCCGCCTCCTCCTCCTTCTGTTGACTATATGTTTTCTCAATACAGCGGACATAGTCATTTGGCAAATCAGGCGGCTGTGGCGGTCCCGTCGATAGATTTCTGACAACTTTCAAAACTGTTTCCAGAGGTAGTATCTCCTTTGGCTCGGGCCATTTTGGAGCAAGTTGTCTTTTGACATCGGCAGCCACGCTCTCGGCGAGTTCCTCAGGAGTCTTGTCGTAAGATAACTTTTCAGGAGCCTTGACGACCTTGGTTTTCTTATTTGCACCTTTCTTATGAGTAGTACTAGTCGACGGGTAGTGCAGCTTCCGCTTTATCGACTTAATAGTGGGCGCAGTCGGCTGACGGGACGGCGTGGGCGATGGACTCGGGCTGGGCTCCAAATCGGCGGGGTGGGATGGACTTTGAGGTGGTGGATTGCTACTCGGAGGAGTCGGTGGCCTTGGCGCCGAGTCTGGAAACACGATGTATTTCTCGTTCCATAGAACGATACCATGCTTGACTTCTCCAAGTGTCTTCTCGTCGTCACCTCCAGGAATGTCAAGCTCCAGTGTCTCAAATCCCGGCATAATTTGATCCACCCCGACACGAGCATAGCCAGCTGGAATCCCACCGAGATGGTAGGTTGCTCCAGGTTGATTTGGTAAAGCATAGCCGACCGCCACCTTGAAGGATATGTTCTTCATTGACATATGTAGCTCATAGTCTGTCTTCTCTGTGACATCATCCACGGGGTAGTGAGCCGCCGGCGGTTCGAATGCAGAATTTTCTAGCTGCGTGGAACCCACGCTGCTTTTCTGCTGATCAGATGGGACGGCTTCGACTTCAGGACCTTCCAGCTGTAGCTGCTGCTGAGATGCACTTTGCTGATTAATTGAGTCCAGTTGCTCCTGCTGCCACTGCACCTTGCGTTCCAATTCCGATAACCGGTCTAACTCCTTCTTCTTCATTCTCTGACGGCTTCTATAACTATCAGCGTAATCCGCAAACCCTTGCTTCCATGAAACACCGGTCCATAGCCTCGTACTCGTCCAATGTGTTCAGGATTCCCGAGGGTGAGTGTCAGCTCGTCGTTCTCTCTGTCGGGCACGTACTCTCCCTTTCGAAATTTGTCTATTGCGTCCTCAAGCTCTTTGGTGATTTTTTCAACTTTTTCCTTCCATTTTCCCTTTGCAACAATCATGCATGTCTGTGGGTTCAACCCTGCCCCATGCGCGAACAACCAGAACTTGGACCTCTCGGGCCAGTCCGCTGTCTGTGGAATGATCGCTTTATCAAGCAGTGTTGCTTCAAAGGCTTCCCACTTAGGCACGGCAGTCTTGTAGCCACCTGTCCTCAAAATATGGTGATATGTCTTCTTCGCAGCATTTGCCTTATTTATTTCCGATCGGGTCACAGCGGCATCCGATTCTTTTATCTTCACAAATGCGGGCCAGTCATGTTTTATCTTCACTAGTGGTCCAGTGAAATCTGGATCTTGTTTCTTCGCCGATACATAATTTCTCCATAATGTTTTCTTCCAGCTCTGGAATTGTGTGACCATCTTCTTAAAAGTCCACTGCTTGACTTTCTCCTTCTTGTCATCTGTGAGACCTGGCGGTAGGTTGATATGTGTCAAGAGCGTCTCCCAAAGCAAAAAAAATCTTCTTTCGTCGACATAACTAGCTCCATTGTTGTCTTCCTTCGGCTTAGGCCATTCTTCAAGGATGATCGGGACCAGGTCCCTAACAAGAACTCCGCATTGATTTATAAATTTATGGCGGCTCTCTATGGGTTCCAGCGGTTCGCCATCATCACCAACTTTGTCGATCGATATCCTTGCACCATCGGCCAATTTTTTGGTCGGGCCTCGTTTCGTCCTTTTAGCAGCTGATGATTTGCTCTATCCAGAGAGATAAAAAAATGATTCGTTAATAACTGCAATACAAATCAATTAATGCATCTAGTGATCAACAGAGGCTTAATATATATACCTCGCCGGAGTTTGTTAAGGGCACTTCCTCGTCTCTTCTTTCTTCTGCTTCTACCTGAACTCCCTCACCGGAGTCGTTCCGAAATTGTGAGCTGAAATCGTCATCTTCTACACCGGCATCTTCTCCACGGGCACTCTCAAATATAATCTGATAGATTCGGTCTTCACCCTCCTCGTCTCTGTCGGGGGCGTCCATAGCTCAATGTCCCTGCAATCAATTATATATGCTTTCAATTTTGGTCACATGTCACCTAAATATGCAAAGTGCTTACAAAAAATTCTACTACAAAAAAGTGCATAATGTTAAAAATGGCTAAAAGTTAAAGTTCAACAAATTATTGGCAGTAGCAATTCATGATTGTTTAAAATGGGCAACAAATTATACACAAAAATTTGCATAATTGTTAAATGGGCAACAAATTATTTATAACAAAAGTTGCATAATTGTTAAAGTTCAACAAAAAAATTTGCTAGAACTAACACTAACATGATTTTTGGCAGTAGCAATTCATCAAACACCTATACAATTAATTCTAAAATTACTAAAAATGCTAAAAATTGATACTTGTTTGTTTAAAAATGCTAAAAATTGGAGGTGAAGGAGGAGAAGGGCGCCGGCGGCAGTCTGACCTAGGGGGCGGCAAGCTCGTTGCGGCGGCCGGAGTTGAGGGATGGCGGCGGCTCGGGCGCGGATGGCTAGCTTGGGCGGTCGGACGGCGAGCTCGGGCGGCGCCTGGGCATACGGGAGACGGGCGGCGCCTGGGGAAGGAGGAGAGGGGCACCGACGGTAGTCTGACCTAGGGGATGGCGAGCTCGCTGCGATATCGTCCGAAGCCGGGGTGGCCGGAGTTGAGGGGCGGCGGCGGCTCGAGCGCGGATGGCAAGCTTGGACGGCCGGACGGCGAGCTCGGGCAGATGGAGAGAGGGTCGGAGCCGCGCCGGTGAGAGGCCGGGGCGAGCGGGCGCGCGCGGCCGGGGTGAGGGAGCCGCGCCAGAGATCGAGTAGGGCTTCGCCGGTGGATTGCAACTGCGCGTCGATGGAACTGATCGAATGGGGAGTGGGAATATAAATAGATCACCTTTAGTCCCGGTTCTAGCCACCAACTGGGACTAAAGGTCCTTTAGTACCGGTTCGTGGCAGGAACCGAGACTAAATGTTGTTTTGGGCCGCCGCTGAAAATAGCGCGTGCTAATCGAACCTTTAGTCCCGGTTGGCATTGCCAACCGGGACTAAATGGTCTTTTGAAATAGATTTTTTTTTGTTCTCATTCCTTTTTCTTTTTTCTGATTTCTTTTATATCTATTCATTTAATTGTCAAAATCAAGTCAAATTATTTTCTAAAAATTTGTAAAAATAATATCTTTTGATTTATTTTATATCTATTCATTTCATTTATATATATATTGATTTAATTATCCAAATCAAGTCAAATTATTTTCTTAAAATTTGTAAAAATCATATCTATATTTGAAAACATTATTACAAATGAAGTCCTCTGTCTCATAGAACCAGAACCAAAAAGGTTTAATACATTATTACACAATGCCAACAACATCCCCCTATCTAGTGTTGTGGTATAAACTTTTTCTTCGTGTGTGTCCATTTCTTCTGATTACGCCGTAACCATGGACAATCTTCATCATTTAACACGATGCTTGGATCAGTGTTCACTGTGAAGGGTGGAATTTCATCAAACTTATTGTAATCTTCTGACATGTCTGTCTTGTCCTCCACTCCCACGATGTTTCTTTTCCCCGAAAGAACTATGTGGCGCTTTGGCTCATCGTATGATGTATTCACTTGCTTATCTTTTCTTTTTTTTTTGGATCTGATAGACATGTACTTCACATAGAAAACCTGAGCCACGTCATTGGATAGGACGAATGGTTCGGTGTGGTACCCATGATTGTTGAGATCCACTGTTGTCATTCCGTACTTCGGGTCTAGCTTTACCCCGCCTGTCAGGTTGACCCATTTGCACCGAAACAAAGGGAACTTAAAATCAGATCCATAGTCAAGTTCCCATATATTCTCTATGTAACCATAATATGTGTCCTTTTGCCCATTGTTGTTTGTTGCATCAAATCGGACACCACTGTTTTGGTTGGTGCTCTTTTTATCTTGGGCGGCCGTATAAAATGTATTTCCATTTATCTCGTACCTTGGAAAGTCAATATAGTCGAAGATGGTGACTTGGCCAACAAGTATAGCTCTTCCCTAACAGTGGTGTTATTAATGAGACGTGTTTGCAACCAACCGCCGAAAGTCTCCATGTGTTCTTTTATCCAGGAGTCAGGCTGCTCCGGGTTATTGAAGCGTACAATATTCATGTGTTCCTCGATATACGGAGCCACCAAGCTGGAATTTTGTAGAACTGTGTAGTGTGCTTGGGTGAAAGATTGCCCGTCCATACATATTATTGCTTTCTTTTCTAGCGTGCCTTTTCCACGCAGTCTCCCCTCATGGCGCGATTGAGGAACACTGATCGGCTTAAGGTCAGGAATAAAGTCAACACAAAACTCAATGACCTCCTCTGTTCCATAGCCCTTGGAGATGCTTCCTTCTGGCCTAGCACGGTGATGCATGTAAAATGCATACATGAACTTTGCACTTTAATTGCTTATATTCCAATCATATTTGCATCATATAAGGGTTATATCAATGTTTTATCATGATTTTGGGAATACTTCATAGTTTTCCCATTTATTTGGAATTAACCCTGCACAGGCAGAAAACCCTAGTTTTGTATTTTAATGTTTCAGGGACCCAAACGTCAACGAAATCACCTGGAAATTTACGGGCGTCAATATTTGGAAGGAAGAAGGACTACGGAAAAAGGAAGCAAGCAAACGGAGACCCGAGGGCCAAACGGGCATGGCCCACGCGGCCACAGTACCAGGCCACGTGGGACCCACCCGTTCGGGCCTCGTGGCTCCGTTGCCGTCGATCTTCGCTCCACCGCCTTCGTCTTGACCTAAAAACGCCTATAAAAAAGGTCCCCCGACGTTCTCTGGAAGGAGCGCCGCACAAACACAGAAACACCGAAACGGAGATCAGGAGCTGCAGATTGGAGGGGAAAAACTCCGGCGGGGCGCTGCCGGCGTGGTCTCCATCTTCTCCATCGACTTCTCCACCGTCTCCATGATGAAGAGGGAGTAGTCCACCTCTGGACTATGGGTTTGTGGAAGTAACTTATGTATCTCTCCTCTCTTGAGCTTCACTAATTAGCACCATATGAGCTGCTGAACATGATTACGGTCACCGTTGTAATACCTTTGTGGTGGATCTTTATGAGTTAATATATGTTTGAGATTGCAATGTTTGTTTCAGTTATGAGTATAGATGCATATTATGTACCCCGTTCTTGTCTACTTGTTTTGATCAAGCATGTTTATGAGAGCGTGTGTGGGGAACGTGTGCATTAGTTGGAGTAACGGGGAGTGGTGAGTGCGGTAAGCTGACAACTTAATATCGCGATCCACTTGGGTGTTTACCTTACTTTGTTACCTCACTAGGGATAAACTAAAATACCATGCTACCGGGGATGTGGACGTGACCATTGCCACTACTCCATGACTAAATCTAGCATGTTCTTATTTTCACTTCATATCATGATACTTAATGCTATACTCTGAGTTATCTTAATTACTGAGGTGTTATGATTTAGTTCGCATCTTGGTGGAGTATAAGAGAGGTTAATAACCAAAAGATCTCTATGTTAGGACGTGATGCCCATATATCTAAGTAACTTGTTATCAAACCCTGTGTTGCAATCTCATATGTTAACTTTGTGTGTTCCATTGTCTACCACTTTATAAAGAGAGAGTGCATTTGTGAAACCATGAACCCCAGTCCATTTTTAATCATAAGAAACACCTTTCCAACACCATATACCACTTTTCTATTTTCAGCCATCATTAAATCCGAAAATACAAAAATACTTTTCATCTTGCATACATCATTTAAAAACCCAAAAATATCATTTACCATTGCATCCACCATCATTGCATATTTATTTCTTGTTTGCATTGCATAACTATCCTGATATCATTCTTACACCTTGTGCTTGACAACCACAGGTGAGGTTGAGGACCAAAACATCTAACCTTGTTTTGTAGGTAACCAAAAGAAGGATAAGAAGATAAATCTACCACTGCAGATTCCCCGAGAGTTTGATATTAAACCCTCGAGTCACCCCTCGTGGGGAAAACTGTCTTCCACTTACTATACACTCTGCACTTGGAGTCTCAACCTAATCCCGTTTATTTGTGCAGGCATCAAGACTTGCTCATCGGGTATCACACGGTTATGAACATATTTCTTTAAGACTCCCATGAATCTCTCAAAGGGGAACATGTTGCGTAGAAATACAGGACCGAGAATGGAAATCTCTTCGACTAGGTGAACTATGAGGTGCGTCATAATATTGAAGAAGGATGGTGGGAACACCAACTCTAAGCTGACAAGACATTGGACCACATCCTTCTGTAAACTTTTTAGAGCTTCTGGATTGATCACCTTCTGAGAAATTGCATTGAGGAATGCACATAGCACTAGTAGGGAAAAGCCTACTAGTAGCGTGCGCATTTTGCATACTAGTAGCGTGCGGGCGCACGCTACAATAGTCACGCTACTGCTAACGGTTAGTAGTAGTGTGCGGCCCCGCACGCTACCAGTAACTGCTTACTAGTAGCGTGCGTTTTGCACCGCACGGTACTAGTAGCTCCCCATAGTGGTAGCGTGCGGTCTTCCCCGCACGCTACTAGTAATTTTTTGGGGAAACAAAAAAACCCTAGATCTGGATCTAGTGGGCCAGGTCAGGGAAGAGGAGCTGGCCGCGGCCGTGGAGGGAGGAGGCCGGCGTCGCCTTGGCGGCCATGGCGATGGAGGGAGGAGGCCGGCGTCTCCTCGGGAACACAGCAGCCGCGACGGCCATGGCTGTGGAGGGAGGAGGCCGGCGTCGCCTTGGCGGTCATGGCGGCGGAGGGAGGAGGCTGGCGTCGCCTCGGGAGCACAGCAGCCGCGGCGGCCATGGCTGTGGAGGGAGGAGGCCGGCGTCACCTTGGCGGTCATGGCGGCGGAGGGAGGAGGCCGGCGTCGCCTCGGGAGCACAGCAGCCGCGGCGGCCATGGCCGTGGAGGGAGGAGGACGGCGTTGACTTGGCGGCCATGGCGGCGGAGGGAGGAAGCCGGCGTCGCCTCGGGAGCACAGCAGCCGCGGCGGCCATGGCAGTGGAGGGACGAGGCCGGCGTCGCCTTCGCCGTGGCCGTGGAGGGAGGAGGCAGGGAAGGGAGAGCAGAGGCGCGGGAGAAGGCGCAAGGAAGATGAAGTGGAAAGTGGGGGTGGGTGCCTTAAAATAGATCTGGACGACTTACTAGTAGCGTGCGCCCCGTGCCGCATGCTACTGGTATCTGGGTACTAGTAGTGTGCGGTGCAGCGCTCACGCTACTAGTAAATAGCACTCGGGGCACGTCCTGTCAGAAATTACTAGTAGCGTGTGGTTCTAGGGGCATGCTACTAGTATTTTCGTACTAGTAGCATGCGCCTTCAAACCGCACGCTACTAGTACTTTATTGACATGGGGTGGTCTCGGCAGAAGTTACTAGTAGCGTGCGAGGAAGCGCCTCCTCGCACGCTACTACTACAGACTAGTAGTAGCGTGCGGCTCTCCGCGCACGCTACTAGCCCTTAGTAGTAGCGTGCGCCATTATATGCACGCTACTAGTAGTCAGACCTCTATAAGCTTTTCCCTACTAGTATAGCTTCACAATGGGTACTCGAACATTTTTCGGTAGAAGCCCCCTCAATGCAACCGGAATTAATTGTGTCATAATCACGTGGCAGTCATGAGACTTTAGGTTTTGAAACTTTTTCTCTGCCATGTTTATTATTCCCTTTATATTCGACGAGAAGCCAGACGGGACCTTGATACTGCTCAGGACTTCAAAAAAGATTTCCTTCTCTTCTCTGGTAAGAGCGTAGCTGGCAGGACCTTGATACTTCTCTGGATGCAGGTCGTCTCGTTCGTTCATACGTTGGTGGTCCTGCCGTGATTCCGGTGTATCTTTTGTCTTCCCATACATGCCCAAGAAGTTTAGCAGGTTCACGCAAAGATTTTTCGTCACGTGCATCATGTCGATTGCAGAGCGAACCTCTAGAATTTTCCAATAGGGTAGCTCTCAAAATATAGATGTCTTCTTCCACATGTGTACGTGTCCGTCAGCGTCATTCGGGACAAATTGTCCGACAAGACCCTTTCCAAAGATTACTTTTAAACCCTTGACCATACCATATATATCATCACCAGTAGGACTGGTAGGCTTCGTCCGGTGATCTGGCTCACCTTTGAAATGCTTGCCTTTCTTTCTTAAGGGATGCTTGTTTGAAAGAAATCGACGATGCCCCGGGTACACATTCTTGTTACCTAAATATATACTTTCAGTCACACCTAAACAGTGCGTGCATGCATTGTATCCCTTGTTTGACTGTCCTGAAATGTTACTAAGAGCAGGCCAATCATTGATGGTTACAAACAACAACGCTCATAGGTCAAATTCCTCCTGTTTGTGTTCATCCTACACACGTACACCTTCTTCACGCCACAACTGTAAAAGTTCTTCAACCAATGGACTTAGGTACACATCAATGTCGTTGCCGGGTTGCTTCAGGCCTTGGATGAGCACTGACATCATAATGAACTTTCGTTTCATGCACAACCAAGGAGGAAGGCTATAGATACATAGAGTCATAGGCCAGGTGCTATGACTGGAGCTTTGCTCCCCAAAAGGATTAAAGCCATCTGTATTTAGACCAAACCTTAAGTTCCTTGCGTCACGTGCAAAGGTCGAGAACTCTCTGTCAATTTTTCTCCATTGCGACCTATTAGCGGGGTGTCTCAGCATCAGGTCTTTCTTACGGTCTTCTTTGTGCCATCGCAACAACTTGGCATGCTCTTTGTTTTGGAACAAACGTTTCAACCGTGGTATTATAGGAGCATACCACATCACCTTGGCAGGAATCCTCTTCCTGGGGCGTGGGTCGCCCTCAACATCACCAGGGTCATCTCGCTTGATCTTATACCGCAATGCACCGCATACCGGGCATGCATTCAAATTCTCGTACTCCTCACCGCGGTAGAGGATGCAGTCATTGATGCATGCATGTATCTTCTGCACCTCTAATCCTAGAGGGCAGACAACCTTCTTTGCTTCGTACGTACTGGGGGGCAATACGTTATCCCTTGGAAGCATCTTTTTTAATATTTTCAGCAACTTTTCAAATCCCTTTTCAGATAGTCCATTCTCTGTCTTCCATTGCAGCAATTCCAGTGTGGTACCCAGCTTTTTCTGGTCATCTTCGCAATTTGGGTACAACAATTTTTTGTGATCCTCTAACATGCGCTCCAACTTCAACCTCTCGTTTTCACTTCCGCAGTTTATCTGTGCATCAAGAATGGCCCGACGAAGATCATCATCGGGCTCATCAACAATGGCCTCTTCTTCAGCTTCGTCTTCCCCCATTTTAGTACCACCGTGTTCATGGAATATAGGATAGTTGGCATCATCCTCTTCTTCTTCATTGTCTTCCATTATAACCCCTTTTTTCTCCGTGGCTGGTCCAACAATTATAGCCGGACATGAAACCGGACTGCAACAGGTGGACGCAACAGGTGGACGTGAAGGGTTTTTGAGATAGAGTAATCCTTCGTATTCTTACAGACACTTGTTTGCCTCAGCCACACGCAGAAAATTATGCATGCCATTAATGAAGTCAGGACAGCGTCGGTCGCCGTACATCCATTGCCGGCTCATCTGCATTATATAATATATCAAAAAACATTACACTACATCATGAATATATAATAATGACCAAATTAATTAATACAAGTTCATCACATTAAAACCAAAGTAGAGTAGTGACCAAATATAATACATAGTTCTCATAAAACATACATTGAAACTAACATACAATTATCTTCAAGCATAATGATACCAAGCCTCTTTATTAATGGCATATTTTCTAATCTTTCAAATGTTCAAGCGCATTGCATCCATCTTGATCTTGTGATCATCGACGACGTCGGCAAGATCGAACTGCAATTTCATCTTCTCTTCTTCACTTCTTTTCAATTTTTCTTTCAAATCATTCTTTTCTTTTCCAAATAAATTTAGCATCTCGACAAAAGGGTCGGTAGGAATTTCCGGTTCAACTACCTCCTAGATAAAAAAATCTATGTCAAGTTGGTCGGCATAATTGTCATAAACACGAAATAAAACAAATGGTTATAAAAGATAATATACCACATCCGAATCATAGACCGGACGAGGGCCGACAGGGACGGATATCAAAACCATGGCACTATACATATAAAAAACAATCATACAAGTAAGAAAATTATACAAGTAACTATGTAAATTATACAGATAATAATTTGTTTTTTAATAAGAACAAGAGGCTCACCAAGGTGGTGCCGGCGACGGGGCAGCGCGGGCGATCGACGGCGGTGAGGAAGGGGACGGGACGGCACTAAAACACACAAATCATATTTTAATTTGAGCTCAAATTGCATATAAAACAAATGAACTCCCTAAATTAGTCATTTCATCAAACACCTAGCTAGCACTAGAAAAATGAAATGAGCTAAACTTGCAATGCCGGAAAAAAGGATGAAATTGCAAACCCTTAGATAGATGGGTGCCACCAATCTTGACAAATGGTGGAGAAAAATGGGATGAACTCGAGCTCGGGAGAGGAAACAGAGAGGGAAAATGGAGTGTGTTCTCGAGCAGGAAAATGGAGATGGCTGGCTCGGGGTAGGAGATGATATAGGAAAACCTTTAGTACCGGTACTAACGGTCAATCTTTAGTACCGGTTCGTGATGTGAACCTCTGTGGCTGCCTGCCGCAAACCTTTAGTCCCGGTTGGTATAAAGGTCCCATACGAACCGGGACAAGTGCTGGCCGGCGCCCTGGCCGTTCGAACCAAGACTAATGGCCCCATTAGTCCCGGTTCCAATTATAGCCGTGACAAATAGGCCATATGGAATCCCTGTTTTCTACTAGTGGATGAACGTGCAGGTTCCTCATTGACAAAGTTAACATGTATATGCTTCTCTTTTTTTTTAACATTTGTCTATGCTTCTTTAGGGTCCATTCCAAAAGAAAATAATGCTTCTTTAGGTCGCCTGCAACGCAACTACACAATGATTTTGTTTTGTAGCTTATATTTCTTCCTATTAACATGTTAACGCAAAAACTTAAATGTCTTGTGCTATGTTTCAGGCCTTGCATGTTAGCGTCCCAGGCTAGCTTACTTTTTTTTTTTGCGAAACACAGTACAACGCTTACGCTCACATACACGTGCACACACTCACCCTTATGAACGCACGCACGCACACCCTACCCTATGAGCATCTCCGAAAGACTAAGCCGGCGGTTGGGTCTTGAGATTGACGAAGTCATCACAGTCGCCTCGCTGTCGACGAGAACGTCGCCTCCCACTGAAAAATATTTCGCCTAAATGAGAAACACCAGTGTCAAACCTCCCAGGCTCAGCTTACGTTCAGAACGTTTAGACGCATTCGAAGACATGCTTACATCCTCTAGTTACCCACAAACAAAAATAAACTAAAGCTACTGCTGCTACAGTATTTACTCAACCTGATTGAGCAGTTAGGAAGGTTATTTTAGGGTCCACCCATCGACATATTTTTCAAACCGGTCAAAGTACAACTCCAAGTTAGAATAAGAGTAGCAGTTGATAGTCTGGTACTAAGTCCAAAAGCAAAAAAGTTCCTACAAATGCATGATTACAGTGGCCACTACCTTGGTAGTCTATATATAAACACAATATAACTGGTGTAGCCAGCTCTACATGTACGTACGTAGCTATATATATTTGCTCTGCTTGGACGCATTCAGCTCCCACGACACAGCGAGAGAATCCACTGGCTGTCTGCCAACTTCGTCTGCTCCAAGTTAGTGATGGCCCGAATCAGTTCCAAGAGCCACTTAAGCCGCCATCAACCTTTGTTTTGGTCCTACTAAATACCCCAACTAGGCCGTCTTCAGTCCACACAATGACACTTCAGGGTCACCAAGGGCAATGCATGCGCATGTGTGATGGCCTGACGGCGCATTTAATTAATTAGCATGGAAAGCAAAGGCAGCCAAAGTACCAACTAGCTGTACGTAGAGTGTGAGTATACACTTAAAATGGGTCCATGGCCTTTGGGAAGAGATTCCAGTTCAGCTGAGCCTCAAGATTCTCTGCTCGATGTGCTGCTGGTGCCTGGTTGAACTGTCGTTATCGTAGTCGCATTTCATATTTATATTCTGCAATTAAATTAAACATCTAGTGATCACCAAAACGTACGCTTTTAATTTACTTTTATCGCTACAGATTTCCCAAGAATTGTGTGGAAAAGAACATCAGTGTAGTGTATAATATAACCTACTAGGCCTGCAATTTTTATCCAAAAATATGGGTATTTGTACTCGAGAAAAAAAAACCTGTCAATTGAACGTGAAGTTTTCCCATTCAGAAGTTATTTTTATTTCAGGTTACATGATATTGCATATACTGCATCAAACAATTTTCCATCTGGAACTACTGATGATTCCTCTCACAGTAATGTGAATATGCGATATACATAGGGGAATATTCTTGTGTAGCTCATTCTAAAGCTTAACTGTATATAATAACCAATTACTTAACCTTCTTTGTGTCCTTCTCCACCCCTCCGGAACTGATTACTGATATATACTGGGCTTTGCATTAGATCGGGCATCAGCTTAGAATATCCTTAAGATCTCCCCGACAGAAACATATAATTAACCAAAGCAAGTCTATTGTGAAATTCTGTTGGCCAAAAGGTTGAGGACCATGCATGCACATGACTGATACAGCTGGTTTTCTGTACTAACCCGTCGTGTAGGCTGTAAAATGTAGGAGACAAATGTCCCTTCGGACATGCTACTAGACATATTTTGAGGGAAACTAGGCTTCGCTGAGTAAATATCATAGCTGTGGTGGCCGAGCCTGATTATTTAGGTAGTTGGATCTCTTAGGTTTGAAGCCTTGCAAGCTTCTTAGGGAGACATAGTATTTTCTCTACGTTCTCTTCTGAGATTACAAAGATGTACACTCACATCTAACGCACCCACGGCACCATATATATGTGCGCGCACACACACATGAAAGGTATGTAAAAGACGAGCATGAGAAAGTTATGCTTGTTTTAGTGAATGCTTCGCAAAACCAATTGTGAACCGAAAACAATAACTAGATCTTGTCTAGTTGGAAACAAATTCTTTCTCTTTGCAATAGCTAATTCTTAATCTAACAAAACCCGACACTAAACAATGTCCTACGTGTGGTATTTAAGAAGGGATTGAGTGTATTTTGGTCAGCTTGTGAGGGGGTGGCCGAAACTAACTCTAGGTAATTAGGTATGCAATAGATTACGTTTTATGGTTCTTCTTCGGTAATGTATATTTTACTGGCTAAAACTATAATTGTACTCGCTCAATTAGTATCTTTGTTTAATGATGTGAGAATATGTTTGCTGAATTGGATAAATTATGGTTCATTGAAAGTCAGTTTGCGCAAATAATGAGACCACAATCATAAGTATGGATGGAACTGTAACAAAATATGGGAAATCAAAAAAAAAAAAGGGAATAACATCAGGTCATTGTTGATTAATTTACAGTGTGGACACCTTCTATATTACTATAGACTCTATTACCTTGATTTGGACCATCGATTAAATTATCTATCTTTAGAGTTAATTTGGGAATTCAAAAAGTCTTGATCGACAAAATTTGGATCGGATTCCGACTCCCGGGCGGGCACTAAAACCCAAATCCTAATTTATGTGCACGCGCGGTCTAGGGTAGGTCATAGGAACATACAAATCCTAAATTGATCCGAACTTATCACAAAATATCTCCGTTCTTGTTGATTGGGAATTTTTTCCCTATAAGTGCAGAAACGTCGTGCGGGGTAATTTATGTGCGTGAAGCGTGACACACATCGGAGTTGGATATTGGCTCTTTCCATGTAACATCACATTTATATACATAAGTAAGGACCCAACATAAATTTGGATCGGATTCCGACTCCCGGGCGGGCACTAAAATCTCCGTTCTCGTTGATTGGGAATTTTTTCCCTATAAGTGCAGAAACGTCGTGCGGGGTAATTTATGTGCGTGAAGCGGGACACACATCGGAGTTGGATATTGACTCTTTCCATGTAACATCACATTTATATACATAAGTAAGGACCCAACATAAATTTGGATCGGATCCCGACTCCCGGGCGGGCACTAAAACCCAAACCCTAATTTATGTGCACGCGCGGTCTACTACTTTGACCGTCCTTGAAAGTCCATATCACATGTGAAGTTTTTACTTGTTTTTTATAAGGTAGGTCATAGGAACATACAAATACTAAATTGATCCGAACTTATCACAAAATATCTCCGTTCTCGTTGATTGGGAATTTTTTCCCTATAAGTGCAGAAACGTAGTGCGGGGTAATTTATGTGCGTGAAGCGGGACACACATCGGAGTTGGATATTGGCTCTTTCCATGTAACATCACATTTATATACATAAGTAAGGACCCAACATAAATTTGGATCGAATTCCGACTCCCGGGCGGGCAGTAAAACCCAAACCCTAATTTATGTGCACGCGCAGCCTACTACTATGACCGGTCTTGAAAGTCCATATCACATGTGAAGTTTTTACTTGTTTTTTATAGGGTAGGTCATAGGAACATACAAATCCTAAATTGATCTGAACTTATCACAAAATATCTCCGTTCTCGTTGATTGGGAATTTTTTCCCTATAAGTGCAGAAACGTCGTGCGGGGTAATTTATGTGCGTGAAGCGGGACACACATCAGAGTTCGATATTGGCTCTTTCCATGTAACATCACATTTATATACATAGGAAAGGACCCAACATAAATTTGGATCGGATTCCGACTCCCGGGCGGGCACTAAAAACCAAACCCTAATTTATGTGCACGCGCGGTCTACTACTTTGACCGGCCTTGAAAGTCCATATCACATGTGAAGTTTTTACTTTTTTTATAGGGTAGGACATAGGAACATACAAATCCTAAATTGATCTGAACTTATCACAAAATATCTCCGTTCTCGTTGATTGGGAATTTTTTCCCTATAAGTGCAGAAATGTCGTGCGAGGTAATTTATGTGCGTGAAGCGGGACACACATCGGAGTTGGATATTGGCTCTTTCCATGTAACATCACATTTATATACATAAGGAAGGACCCAACATAAATTTGGATCGAATTCCAACTCCCGGGCGGGCAGTAAAACCCAAACCCTAATTTATGTGCACGCGCGGCCTACTACTTTGACCGGGCTTGAAAGTCCATATCACATGTGAAGTTTTTACTTGTTTTTTATAGGGTACGTCATAGAAACATACAAATCCTAAATTGATCTGAACTTATCACAAAATATCTCCGTTCTCGTTAATTGGGAATTTTTTCCCTATAAGTGCAGAAACGTCGTGCGGGGTAATTTATGTGCGTGAAGCGGGACACACATCGGAGTTGGATATTGGCTCTTTACATGTAACATCACATTTATATACATAAGTAAGGACCCAACATAAATTTGGATCGGATTCCGACTCCCGGGCGGGCAGTAAAACCAAACCCTAATTTATGTGCACGCGCGGTATACTATTTTGACCGATCTTGAAAGTCCATATCACATGTGAAGTTTTTACTTTTTTTATAGTGATGTAGTGCAACCTAGGACCATCACCATGTCAAGCATCCCAACTCATCGCAAGTCACCACGGACCTCAAAGGTGAACTCCTTCCTCTATGTGACCCTCGATATGACACTTTGGAATGGTATACTACTTGACCATCGTCACTTTGTATTGCTAGTCATGACGAGTACGACTCCACGGGAAGATGGCCAAGGCGCACGAGGAATGGAATCCGACAAGACGGTGGCTTGGAAGAGGGAAAAAACATACTAGGTTTAGGTGGGACTAATCACCTAGCCCAAACTCAAACGATCTTGATTCTTTTTGCTGGGAATCCCAGTTGTCGGCCGGTAACCACAATATTTCACTCGGTAACCATATTCCCAGGTGCTCTTATGCAAGGAAGTCGGGTACCTTTTCCATTGCAGTCCATCGAGAATCTCCACCATTGATAAGAAGACATAGCCCTACAACGACCGGTGAGCTTAATCAATGAAGATCTTAGCCTCCCGCGCGGAAGGCATGCAAGGCGCGTGCGAGTAATTAAGTAGTGTTTTATATCTGTGTTCTTGCTTCCGTTTTCCTTTTCATTATCCTCGTGTATGCCGTTTGGCCTTTTACATTTTTTATCTCTTCTACTCCATCGTTACAAAATAATTGAAACTCTAGATTTGTCCCAAGAAGTTTGACTGGGTTTATAGAAAATATGCTAATATCTCCAACGTTACATCTAAAAAGAACGAAAATATATTTTATGATGGATCTAATGAAACTATAGCTTAACATAGGACAAACTAAAAACACACCCTCCCCGTCTCTTCGCTCTCGTTCCCCTTTCTCCACAGTAAAGGCGACCGGGAAGGCGACCCGATTTCCGCCGGCGATTCTGCCGCCCTCCTCCTTCCCGCCGGCCTTGGTGCCGTCGGAAGGGGGTGGGGGGTCGAATCGCCGGGCGGATCTGTATGCTCGTAGTCTAGGGTAGGCTAGGTAGCTAGGTTTTCCTGCCGGCGTCGTGGGTGGCGGCGGCGGTGAATAAGGTGCTCGGATCGACGGCTGGTGGCTTCTGCGGCGGCCGGTGATGGTTCGATCTGTGAGCATGGTGGCCTGTCGAGGTGGTTGTGGCGGCGGTGATGACCTCGATGTGACTTTTGTGCCTTGGCTCCGCCGTCGCAGTGGCGAGTTCTCCGGCGTCACTGTGGAGCTATGGGGCTTGTATAGGAGTTGCTGCTGCAGGTATATGCCTCTGCCCTCCCTGGCCGGCCGTGGTGGTGAGGGGTGGAGCTACGGGGGTGCTGCGCCTGCTTTTGTTGGAGGCTCTGGGCTCTGTTTCTTCGGGGCCCCTCCGGCCGGCCGTGGAGGCGAGGGGTGGAGTTTTTTGGAGCTGCAGGTCCGGAGCGGGGAGGCTGGGTGCTCGGCGCTGGAGCTGGGTTGGTGGGCGCGGTGGTGGTGCTGCTGGCACGGCTTGGTCGCCCTGGCGGCAGGTGGTGCTGGTGCTGGCTGTTGGGGCGGCTTGGCCGTGCTTGTTCATCGTCGAGATCTCGGTGCTTGCGCCGAGTGGATGTTGCGGTCTTCTTCAATGGTGGAGGTCGTCCTTCTTCCGGCTGGTTTGAGGTTTGATCTCTTCTTCTCCGGTGTTCGTCGGCGTGGAAGAGCTTCGGTGGTCCAGCTGCTCGTAGCTGTAGTTCTTTGTGCTGAGTTCTTGCTGTATGATCTTGCTTCTGGTCTTGTTGTTTGGTTCATCTGGTTGTAAGCAGGATTGTACTCCTCCCTTCAAAAAAAAAAAAAATGCTGCGACGTTCACCAAAAAGAAAAAATAAAAAAACTTGTCCTATGGGTTAAGAAAGAGCAGACGGAAAACGCAATCTCAACAGTGCATACTGGTTGAGCTTATGATCAATCGTGGCTTTGTTTCTAGTCCAAATGGCCGGCCGGTTATAGCCGACATCGATCGCTGTGATAGGGACGTGATCACGGCCACCCTGAGATCGACGTGACCCTTGACGAGATCGATTGGGTTGGGTCCAAGTCTCGGCAGCATGTTCCAACGGCTTTGGTTCGGATCTTCTGTTGTTTCATCATGAGTTCCATTCCAGTAAAGCTTGTTAATTTGACCCTTCTGTTCTGCAGCAATTAAAACTTTAGAAGTAACAGGTGCGAGCTGGTATATGTATGCCGTGTGCAGTGCAGCAGGCTGGCAACTTCTCGTAGGCTACTCTCGTCTTCATGCTTTGTTTCATCGGCTAGTTAAACTGTCAAAGTAGCTTTTAGCTAACTTAGTCCATGCCCTTTTTTAGCTAACTAAGGCATGCAATCACACATGAAGCCACGACCTAGCATCTTCGAATCTCTTATCTTGGCTGTGCTTGTCCGTAGTAAGACGTGTGGATTTAGTCAAAACGTAAAGTTTATTAAATTTGATCAAACGTGTAAACATTGAATAAATACACTACAAAATATATTTTACTGTGGATTCATCAATATTGATCTGGTATTATACATGCTCATATTTTTTTTTAATAAAATTGTCAAACGTAAAGGAGTTGAATTTTGACTAAATTTATACATCTTTGCTTTTGACTAAACTTACACATCAAGTTTAAAAGAATTAACTTTTAAATGAATTTATACGTCTTCTAAATATACCACGGGTGTAGAGTAGCGACAAACCCAGCTCGCTCAACAGCACGGGCATGGACCTCCAGCTAGGCGAACAAAACAACTTCATGATGCTACTCCTCCCAGCAAGAGCCATCTTTTGGACCAGAAACGAGAGTACCCTTGTGTTCACGCAATCCAACAAAGGCGTTCACGAACATTAAACAGCATAATGACGAAAACAAGTCCAGCTTTAAAAGAACAATGAATTGTGACAAACTCAATAAACAAAGGCATTTCTGGCTTTCAGCTCCATTCAATTTAATCCAGAATATGCAACATATAGTAGTTCCTCGCTTAAAATACAATTGGCTAAACGAACCAGCTTTGTACAAAAAGAAAGAAACGTTAACCATTCGGATCTACTACCAGCTAACCAAAAGAAAAGAAGAAACTTCACACAAGCGTCACCTAGGCTGAAAGATCGCAGCCACACTTCCAGACAAAAGCAAGAAAAGAAGTTATTCACAAGAAACGGGTATGTAATACTAATACGCATTGGGACACTACAGCTTCCGTGAAACCATCAACCAACTACTGGAAAGCTTAACAAAGCACTGAGACTGTCTTCTGATTTTCCATCATACTATACAAATTCTCAGAACTTTACGTGTCATCAACCTGAGAATGGAACACAAAGCTTGGAAATGTAGTGGTGATGTCCCTGCAAGAGTAGACGTGATTAGTGATTATAGAGTAGGGGGAATAACAGCGTATGCAATGGAAAATGTTAAGGTGCAAACTGGATTGAAGCAATGTAATTACTCTCCAGTTTCCAATATACCACTTAAGATCATTTTTCATTTGGCAATACAAGTCAGAGATGGTTGGTACTATTATTCATTCAAGAGCAACCTCTGAACCCCAAGGATTTCGATCAAGTCAACCAGAATAAACTCATGAAAAGTAGCAAGGCAATTCAACATCGACAAACAAGTTATCATATCTCACTTGAGGTATTGGAGTGTCATGTTCTTCAGTAAAGAGGGATGCCTGAGAACTAGATTGCGCCATTCTTCTTTGTCAATTTTCCCATCATGTTTTGTGTCCGCCTCCTCAAAAGTCTTGTAAAAAGAGGGAAATAATTTTAATAAAAAAAATGCAATGTGCCAAGGTAGCATTCATTCAACAATCACTGATATAAAGCCATATGAAGTGATATTCTGAAAAATCACTATAATAACAAACTATGGAACTATGACTAAAGTTTGGATCGTGGCCAAAATTCACCCGGCCAAATTTTTGGCCATGGCCAAAATTTGGTCTTTGTTTTGGATGGTTGCCAACTTTTTGGCAGGCCAATACCCCTTTGCCCACTCTAGTTCTCTTATCTTGCCAATGTTGGCCAACTCATGGGCAAGCAAAGCATGACCAAAATTTTGGCTTGCCAAATATTTGGTACGGAACGTTGGGCTAAAACCAGACCATACCCTGAAGTTCATTACTAAACCTTCAGCAGAAGTGAAATAGATGGTATTGACAGCTATACGCATAGGCACATAGCCCATTTGCAAACCTCCATTTCTCTAGATAATTAGAACAAATACTGTACATAAAATGTGCCAGTTCAAAATTTATACTGTATATATGAACCTCTCTAATTCAATCAATCAAGGGCCAGATATGACCTCAGATTAGCATAACATGAGAAAAATCTTGTGCTCCGAACAGAAAAGGTAAATGATATTCAACATCTTGAACATAAAGATTCTATATGGAATAGTGCACAGACATACTAGCATGGGAAAACTAAGCAATTCAACCGGACCTTATCAATGATGCTCTCGATGACTTCATCTGAAAGATTCATTCCTGATTCAGCAAGTGTAGCAACAACCATTTGCTTAACCTTATAACCGAACAAGAAAACCATTAGAATTTAGATGGGAAAAAGATAGAAGATCAGGAAAGTTTTGCACAAAGAAGCCCATATGGTATCCCGGAAAAAATGTTTGACTGGAAGAAAGGTATTCCTGCTCATACGTGGGCAAAATAATTACCTCAGTCCTAACTAATAGATCTACTTGTAGACAAAGAAAAAGATACACAAATCAGTGCTTCTTAATAAGTTAATATCAAGTTGAACATAAGTCAGGACCAAATACACATAATCCA
This sequence comes from Poa pratensis, assembly GCA_947311845.1. Taxonomy (NCBI): domain Eukaryota; kingdom Viridiplantae; phylum Streptophyta; class Magnoliopsida; order Poales; family Poaceae; genus Poa; species Poa pratensis. Next base: position 39,558,472 of record CAMZMU010000040.1, read on the forward strand.
AATGTTGGAGTATCCTAACTAGGGTTCCAGGGAGTGGTGCAAGGAATGGATCCAAAAAAATAGAACATACAAAAATATAAAAATGGGGGTGTGGGGGTGGGGGTCTATTCAGTTAACAGGATAACATTTTTGGAGACTAGCTGAGATAAATGGTAAATGGTTTTACTGATCCTAATCAAACTTCACATATTACATACTGATTAGCAAAGTACCTCTTGTCTTTCAATGAAACCTTGTTGCTTCAAATCATATAGCTGGAAAGAAACTGCATGGATTACAGAGCAGGCTATGTAAGTTTGTTTGTCCACGTACAACAATAAAAAGAAAGGCTTAAGGGCATATATGTATGGGAAAAAAGAAAATATCATGAAATTGGATCATTTCATATCCCAGTGCACTAAGAAAGAAAAATAACAAAAAAGGTAGCACCAATGGAGCTTATATATATATTTTTTTCTCAGGTAGAACCAATGGACTTAAAAAAAGGAAATTACAAAAAGGTGACCCGTGAAGTATGGACCAGTAGTCTTTTGTTTGTTGTGTTTTAGTCCTATATCTATTCAGATCAGCACAATAAATAAAGACATTTCACAGGATCATATAAACATGAAGGCTGACTTAATATGGTTTGCTCAAAATGCATACTGATGGCGTTTGAGTACATTATACATACCTAGATATTGCAGTGATAAACGCATGCACTTCCCTCTACATTTAATTTGTTCACTAAGGTACATGAAAATACATTTAATGCAATTAGCATGTTGGTTCTAAGATGTAATGGAAATTCTAAGAACTTTGAAGTAGCATTTGCGACACATTAACATGCTTAATTCTGTCGAGTATTCATTATTCATTTATACTCCCTCCGTCCGGAAATACTTGTCAATGATTTGTCTGAATACGGATGTATTAGACATATTTTAGTGTGTGAATATATCCGAATTTAGACAAATCTAAGTCAAGTGTTTCCAGACAGAGGGAGTACATATTACCATACATGTACCTGTGTAATTTTCAGAGAACACTTTTTTTACTGATCTATTACCTTACTTAACAATAAACTAACAGTCCAAATGCCCTAAAAATATGAACTTACAATCAATTTTCTCTTCAGGAGGGGCACTTGGATGAAATACTGATAGTGCACGTGCAAATTCTTCAAATCCAAGAATTCCATTGTGTTTTGTGTCGAATAAATCAAAGACCTGCAAGAACAGGGAAAATGTTGAGGAAAATACATTATTATGTTAAGAGAAATAATATTGTGTATGAAGTATCAATATCATTCCAACTTCACTGTTTCACCTATGAACACTACATTTATTTAGTAAAAGGGTAAGTAATATAGGCATATAAATGGTTATTGCAAACCCTTACTGGAGGGTGTATACACACATTATTTGTAAAGATTTTTCATTGGAAACTGTTAGCATGTGGAATCCGATGATGTTAGTATATATGATCACGACTTTCAACAAACAAATAATGTTGCTTTCGGTTCTAGGCTAGCTAACGATTATCTAGGCATGCAAATACTTGCTTTCAAGTCATGACAACATCACAAAAGAGAGGCTGCCAAATATTGTACCCAACCTAATTACATGATAACCTAAGCTTTGAATATATTCAGAACCTTAATTGGTATAGTCGTATTAACCACCCAAACACACAACCTTCTGTTAAGTACTCTCCAGGGAGGGTATACCAAACCAAACTAGCAGCTTACAGGAATTAGCCAAAATACTATAGGACCTCGTCCATTCATACAAGCAAAAGCAATGATTTCCAGGTAAATGAATAGATAGTAGTTAGTACGTGTCCCCAAAACATGTGCTATTCTATAATTAGGTACACATATGTATATGACATTTCACATGTATCGCTCGTGATTCCTACAGAATGTTGCAAATTCTTCTTTATCTCCAAGGTCCCAATAATATGCCGAACAAGAGAGCTAGAGACTCCATAGTAAAACATTAGAATAACAAATAAAAAAGAATGGGGCATTTTAATTGAACAACACAAAAGTAAATTCGTGTACAAACATGTAATGTGGACTTACACGATCAGCAAACAAACTTTCCTTCTTATTGGTCTTAAAGAGCGCCAACTGAAACTCCTCCTGCACCATGTCGCCATACAAGCATCACAACCCAGGTCATTCATATATAGACACATCTACCAAAACACAGCGTCGTTTTTAATTTTAACGAAAAGGGTTCCACCAACCTTGTTAATCAGACCGTCATCTATCACAGCACTGCTGATCTTCTTGAACAGCTCATACAGAGCTTCGACCTCACTGACGCTAACTGCAAGCAAAAAGGCAGAGCACCCAATGCCGCGGTAATTACATTACACGATCATTCACAGGACAAACAGAAGACAATAAATTGAGCCTAGGACTAGCAAGGACGACTTTTCTTATAAGACGCTGATAGCAAGAGAATTATTAGTAGCGTGGAGTGGACATACACACGGTCTCCCTGGCGAGGAGTTGGGGATCTTCTAGGCCCCTGGGCTGCTTGAGGTCGATTTCGCAGCAGCTGAGGAGCACGCCGCATATCCCCTCCAGGCACTGCAACATAGTGGCTCGTCTCTCCAGGGTGGGAATCGCAATCCGCGGGGCTAGCAGTAAGCCCCCGCCGATGGACGAACGAGTCGAGTGGCCACACGGGATCGGCGTGGCTGGACGGATGGTGGCCGCCGCGCGGTACGAGGGCTAGGGTTCTCGATGCGGCGACGAGCGGAGGTGGGAGGGCGGTAGCCGTCGGTTGGGCTCCTGTTGCTGGAGTCGCCGTTTATGCCGCCGCCGCCGCCGATTGGGATGTTTTGGGTGAACAGATTGGATTGACAGGGATTTCTTTGCTTTTTTATCTTTTTTTTTGCGTGCGCGTACTGTTTCCCTTGTTGCGTTTGGACTTTGAACACACGACGAACGGGTACTGTTACAGCCTTTTTCTCGCTGTTCGATCCAACGGAGAACGGTGTTACAAAATAAGATCCAACGGAGAACATGCCGCCGCGTCGTGTTTACGAGTTCAGGAAATACCCTGAAGAAACAGCGTGCTATTGCCTTGAGTGCCTGTGGCAAGATGGTTAGGTGGGTCGTTGTACTCCAGCCCACCAGAGTTCAAACACAGGTTTGACGCTGGTGTTTTTCATTTAAGCCGGAATATTCTTCAGTGGGAGACGACGTTTCCGTCGACAGCGAGGCGCTCGTGGTGACTTCGTCAATCTCAAGACTCGACCCGCCGACTCAGTCTCTCGGAGGTGCTCATAGGGGTAGGGTGTGCGTGCGTGCGTTCATAGGGGTGAGTCTGTGCGCGTGTATATGAGCGGTTGCGTTGTACTGTGTTTCGCAAAAAAAAAAGAATGGCGTGGTGACGATGACGAACGGTGGGTGGTCCGGCCTGGTGATTCACGTGACCGTTGTTGTGAGGGCTTTTGTCGATGGTTGTAACGGTGGTGACATTGAGGTTGCATGCTCGGGGAGAAGTGATAACGATGACGCTTGTGTGCTACCGGTGTTGTTTCTTTGCTCTCGACGGTGTGTTTAGCCTAGTATCTATTGTGAGCCAAGACGCCAATCCATCGCGCCTACATAGATGTTCAATGGACATGATGCTTACATGGTGTCGGGTTCCTCCTTTTGTCTCTCACACCCTCTCTAGAACCGGCAACCTCCTGGAACCCCGACTCCCTAACTCCCTGTTTGTTTCTACGAAGGCCCTCCCACGATGTGTCAAGCGATTAAGTCTACTCCACACGCTAAACCTACCTAGTAGGTCAAATTTTTAGTCATTAGCTCTGAGCCTTTTTGGTATGTCAGGAGAGATGAATTATGGAACTCTCCATGATTCATTCATAGCCCACGATGGGTTTATATAGTACAGGGTACAACGGTACAATGAACTGAAAGCGAAAGTACAGGGGCGTGCACAACGTGCAGGCGTGGCGCGGTGATCGCGCAGGGCGTGCGGAGCGCGCCGTTCATGGGGCGGGCGACGCGGTCAGACGAGCTTATCCAGCGGAGGAAGTGGTCTTCCAACGGCCCCCGCAGTCGCAACGTCGTCGGAGAACACGTTGAGGCTGGAACGAAAGTCGAGGAAGACGATGGTAGGCAGCCCCTTGGTGAAGATGTCCGCAAACTGGGACGCTGTCGGAACGTGCAGAACGCGCACGTCGCCCAGAGCGACGCGTTCCCTGACAAAATGAAGATCGATCTCCACGTGCTTTGTTCGTTGGTGCTGTACTGGGTTGGAGGAGAGGTACATGGCGCTGACGTTGTCGCAGTAGACGATGGTGGCACGGTTGGGTGGGCGACGCAGTTCTTGAAGCAGTTGTCGAAGCCAGCAGGACTCGGCGACGGCATGAGCAACCGCGCGGTACTCTGCTTCAGCGCTGGAGCGTGAGACTGTCTGCTGTCGTTTGGCAGACCAAGACACCAAGCTGTCGCCGATGAACACGCAGAAGCCCGAGGTGGACTTGCGTGTATCTGGGCAGCCGGCCCAGTCGGCGTCAGAGTAGGCCACCAAGTTGTGATCAGTGGAGCGACGGAGGAGCAAGCCGAGGTGGGTTGTACCACGCACATAGCGAAGTATCTGCTTGAGGAGAGCGAGATGTGGTTCTCTGGGATCATGCATGAACAGGCATACCTGTTGGACAGCGTACGCAAGGTCGGGGCATGTAAGAGTAAGGTACTGGAGCGCGCCCGCCAAGCTGCGATAGAGAGATGGATCAGACACGGGAGCACCATCTGTGGTTGAGAGCTTGGATTTGGTGTCAACAGTTGTGGCGATGGGATTGCAGGAGCTCATGGAGGCCCGATCAAGAATTTCAAGCGCGTACTGTTGCTGTGACAGAAAGAGTCCATTGCTGTTGCGATGGACATTGATCCCGAGAAAATGATGCAGCTCACCGAGGTCAGACATGGAGAACTCGGTGTGGAGATGAGTGATGATCTCGTGAAGGAGGGCAGTGGTGCTTGCGGTCAGTATGATGTCGTCCACGTATAAGAGCAGATAAGCGGGCCGTGCCGCGCTAAAGAATGAACAGAGAACTTTCGCTCTTGGATGCAGTGAAGCCGAACGGGAGCAGCGAGGACGTGAAACGCTGGAACCAAGCGCGCGGGGCCTGTTTCAGGCTGTAGAGCGAGCGGTTGAGCTTGCAGACATGGCCGGGGTTGTTGGTGTCGAGGAAGCCGGACGGCTGCTGGCTGAAGACGGTCTCGGCGAGGTGGCCGTGCAAGAATGCGTTCTTGACGTCCAGTTGGTGAATCGGCCAGTCGGAGGAGATGTCGAGGGCTGATACGTCTCAAACGTATCTATAATTTTTGATGTTCCATGCTTGTTTTATACCAATTGCTACATGTTTTGCATCTACTTTATATCACTTTTATACATTTTTTGGGACTAACCTATTAACAAGATGCCGAAGTGCCAGTTCCTGTTTTCTGCTGTTTTTGTATTCCAGAAAACTAGTCTGGAAATATTCTCGGAATTGGACGAAACTACACGGGAGTCCCTATTTTACCAGAACTCATCTGACGGACCAAAGAGGCGACGGAGAGGAGCCACGTGGGCCCCACACGTGGCCAGGGCGCGGGCCCCCCTCTGGCGCGCCCAGGGTGCGTGTGGGCCCCACAGGCCTCTCCAGCCGCCGCCCTTTCGCCTACTTATTCACCCCGACGCAAAAACCCTAAGTACCTGAGCAAATATCCACGAAAAGTTCCAGAGACGCCGCCGTCGTCAACCCTAGCTCGGGAGGGTTCAGAACCTCTTCCCGGCACCCTGCCAGAGAGGGGAATCGTCACCGGAGGCTTCCACATCGCCATGCCTGCCTCCGGAGTGATGCGTGAGTAGTTCATCCTTGGACTACGGGTCCATAGCAGTAGCTAGATGGTTGTCTCTCCACTTTGTGCCATCATGTTTAGATCTTGTGAGCTGCCCTACATGATCAAGATCATATTATTGTAATGCTACATGTTGTGTTTGCTGGGATCCGATGAATATTGAATATTATGTCAAGTTGATTATCAATCTATCTTATATGTTATTTAAGATCTTGCATGCTTTCCGTTACTCGTAGATGCTTTGGCCAAGTAGATGCTTGTAACTCCAAGAGAGAGTATTTATGCTAGATAGTGGGTTCATGTCTCCGTTTAACCTGGGACAGTGACAGAAAGTTCTAAGGTTGTGGATGTGCTGTTGCCACTAGGGATAACCTAACGATGCTATGTCCACGGACATATGTGTTTGTTTACATTACGCACTTTACTTAATGCAATTATCCGTTGCTTGCAACTTAATACCAACGGGGGACTCGGATGACAACCCGGCGGTGGATTATTAGTCATAGATGTTGTTGGATAACGATCTATGTATTATGTCATAATGCCCAATTAAATATCATAGTAGTCAACATGTCATGTATATGCATTGTCATGCGCTCACTATTCGTCAATTGCCCAGCTGTAATTTGTTCACCCAATATGTTAGTTATCTTTTATGGAGAGACACCACTAGTGAACTGTGGACCCCGGTCCATTCTTTTACACTGATTAAACAACCACAAACTGCAAACTGTTCCTTTTTCATTCTCTGCAATTTAATACTCATTTTCACACCATACGTTTAATCATTTGTTTTCAGCAAGCCAGTGAGATTGACAACCTCACTGTTTCGTTGGGGCAAAGTAGTTTGTGTTGTGTGCAGATTCCACGTCAACAGTCCAGACTCCCTGCGACAGCTATTTTTCTGGCGCCGTTGACAACCTTCTGAAGAGTTGCTGCTCCTACTGGTTCGATAACCTTGGTTCTTTCTGAGGGAAAACTTGCTGCTGACTACATCATACCTTCCTCTTGGGGTCTCCCAACGAACGTGTGTTTCACGTCATCAAGCTATTTTTCTGGCGCCGTTGCCAGGGAGACAGCAGTCTTCTGCAAGGGGAGTTTCACGCTTCCAATCTCTTTACTTTGTTTTTGTCTTGCCTAGTTTATTTTATTTTATCTTGTTTGCTTTCAATTATCAAAAACACAAAAAAATTAGTTACTTGCATCTAGTTTACTTTCAAGTTATTTTCTGTACTGTTTTTATTTCTGCTAAAATGAGTACTCCTGAGAACGCTAAGTTGTGTGATTTCACTAGCACGAACAACAATGATTTCATATGCACACCTATTGCTCCACCTGCCGCTTCAGCAGAATTTTATGAAATTAAACCTGCACTTTTAAATCTTGTTATGAAAGAGCAATTTTCTGGTGTTAGTACTGATGATGCTGCTGTTCACCTTAATAACTTTGTTGAACTTTGTGAAATGCAAAAGCTCAAGGAAGTAGATGGTGATATTATTAAACTGAAACTTTTTCCTTTCTCCTTGAGAGGACGTGCTAAAGAATGGTTGCTATCTTTGCCTAGAAATAGTATTGATTCATGGACTAAATGCAAAGATGCTTTTATTGGAAAATATTATCCTCCTGCTAAGATTATTTCTTTGAGAAGTAGCATAATGAAATCATTGGTTAAAAATTGTCCCACTCATGGACTGACTACTTGGATGATCATCCAAACCTTCTATGCAGGATTAAATTTTTCTTCGAGGAATTTATTGGATTCGGCCGCTGGAGGTACCTTTATGTCCATCACTTTGGGTGCTGCAACAAAGCTTCTTGATGATATGATGATTAATTATTCTGAGTGGCACACCGAGAGAGCTCCAACAGGTAAGAAGGTAAATTCTGTTGAGGAAACCTCCTCCTTGAGTGCCAAAATTGATACTATTATGTCTATGCTTGCAAATGGTCAAACACATGTTGATCCAAATAATGTTCCTTTAGCTTCTTTGGTTGCTCAAGAAGAGCATGTTGATGTGAACTTCATTAAAAATAATAATTTCAACAACAATGCTTATAGGAATAATTTTGGTAATAGCAATTATAGGCCCTATCCTTCTAATAGTGGCAATGGTTATGGAAATTCCTATAGTAACTCCTACAATAATAATAAGAGTGTACCCTCTGATCTTGAAGTTATGCTTAAGGATTTTATTAGTACACAAACTGCTTTCAATAAAACTGTTGAGGAGAAATTTGGGAAAATTGATGTGCTTTCCTCTAAAGTTGATAGTCTTGCTCTTGATGTTGACTTATTGAAACTAAAGAACATGCCTCATGATGTTAAAGAGAGCAAAACTCTCAATGCTATACAAGTTAAAATTGATAACAATGTGAGGATGTTAGCTGAATTGCATGCTAGATGGGAAAGAGAGGATGAAATTGCTAGAAAGAACAATATTGCTAGAGTTTATACTATTACTACTTCTGAAAAGCTTCAAACTCAAGTGTTAACAAACCTCCTACCATTAATGGCAAGATAGTTGGTGTTGGTAATGTTTCCACTTCTATTGCAAAATGTCCTAAATTGCCTGATAACTCTGAAACTGTCCTTGATAAAGATGCTGAAATTTCTAGCAATAAGGAAGAGAATAATCCATTACTTTTGATGATAATGACTTTGATTTTGATGGTTGCAATATTTCTGAAGTAATTAAGTTCTTGCAAAAGCTAGCTAGAAGTCCTAATGCTAGTGCTATAAACATGGCTTTTACTAAACATATTACTAATGCTCTCATACAAGTTAGGGAAGAGAAATTAAACATGAAGCTTCTATCCCTAGGAAGTTAGAAGATGGTTGGGAGCCCATCATTAAATTGAAATTGAATGACTTTGATTGCAATGCTTTGTGTGACCTTGGTGCTAGTATTTCTGTTATGCCTAAAAGATTATATGATATGCTTGATTTAGCACCTTTGGAAAATTGTTACTTGGATGTTCACCTTGTTGATTCTACTATTAAAAAACCTTTGGGAAGAATTGATGATGTTCTTATCATGGTTAACAACAATTATGTCCCCGTTGATTTTATTGTCTTGGATATTGAGTGCAATCCATCATGCCCTATTGTGTGGGAAGACCTTTTCTTAGACTGTAGGTGCTATTATTGATATGAAAGAAGGGAATATAAAATATCAATTTCCTCTCAAGAAAGGTATGGAACACTTTCCTAGGAAGAAGATTAAGCCACCTTATGATTCTATTGTTCGAACAAATTACAATGTTGATGCTTCTTCACTTGGTAATACTTGATGCATGCTTTGTGCCTAGCTAAAAGGCGTTAAAGAAAAGCGCTTATGGGAGGCAACCCATTTTATTTTTCTGCAATTTTTCTTTTATTGAGTCAAGGAGTTTGTTTACTTCTGTAGCAACTCCTTTGTATCTTTATTTTCTCGCATTGTTGTGCCAAGAGTAGCCTCTAATGATAAGATGATGCTTAATTTTGATTGCTGCGCAGAAACAGATTTTTGCTGTTCACTGTACGAAATTCCTAAAATCACCAGATTGTTAAAAATCTGAAATTTTTGTGCGTAATCTTTATGAATGTCTGAAACTTTCATTAGTTCAGAGTTTCTCGATCTGAGCGTCGTAAGTGCCTCGAAAAAATTCGTCTTTGCGGACTGTTCTGTTTTAGACAGATTATGCCTTTTTATTTTTGCATTCTCTCTTTTACTAGTGTTGAGTGAAATTCTTTTTTGGGTGGAAGAGCTTCACATAACATCAGTGGCTGTAGCTAATGTTTAAAGTAACAAATCATATTGCGTCTTTACAGAACATGTGAATTTTTGATTATGCACTAACCCTCTAATGAGATCTACTTTGAGTTTGGTGTGACGGAAGTTTTCAAGGGTCAAGAGAGAAGGATGATATAATAGGATCAAGAAGAGTGAAGAGCTTAAGCTTGGGGAGGCTCCCATGGATCTCCCCAGCATATTTCAAGAAGACTCAAGCGTCTAAGCTTGGGGATGCCCAAGGCATCCCCTTCTTCATCGTCAAAATTATCAGGTCATCTCTAGTGAAACTATATTTTAATTCTTTCACATCATATGTGCTTTTCTTGGAGCGTCTGTGTGCTTTTATTTTCAGTATTGCACTTTTATTTTCAATAAAGCTTGACTGGACCCTAGCATTCTTGATTGGGAGAGAGACACGCTCCGCTTTTTCATGAGAATACTCCTATTCTTCACTTATATTTGTTGAGTATTCATATCTAGCGCTGTTCAGCTTTTAGCTCTTGTTTTCATGTATCTCTTGTCAGAGCTATTAGCTTTCTTTTGTAGAAAGTACTCTCTTGCTTCACTTATATTTGTTTGGAGAGTTGATGAAATAAATTGATTGGTGTTTGGTTGGTTCAGAAAATGTTGCATGTGGTAATTGGTATAAGGAAAAACTTGCTTAATCTTGTAGATCACTAAAATGGATAACTTGATGCTTGTCAATTGTTTTGAGTTAACAAGTAGATCATGATTAAATTGTGCATCACATGAGTTAAGCCTATTAGTGAAGAACTACCGTAAAGCTTGTTGAAAATTTGGTTTGCATCGGTGGTACTCTAAGGTCTAGATATTTTCTAATAACAGGGTTTGGTTAACAAGGAAGACGGTATGAAGTCTTATAACGTTTGCAATATGTTTGTCATATAAAACTTGGTGTACGGGTTGATATTCTTGTTTGCTTACATAACCTTGCTAGCCTAAACTCTGTACTGAGAGGGAATGCTTCTCGTGCATCCAAATCCTTGAGCCAAAATCCATGCCATTTGTGTCCACCATAACTACCTATATGTGGTATTTCCTTGCCACTCCAAGTAAATTTTTCATGTGCTACCTTTAAATTATTCAAAATGTTATTATTCCCTTTTTGTGTCAATGTTTACTAGCTCATGAGGAATTAGTGTGGTTATTCTTTATTCTATTTGTCGAGTGGACTTTTACACCTGGACTAGTGGCATATACATCCGCTTATCCAATAACTTGCAAAAAGAGCTGGCAACGGGGTGCCCAGTCCCAATTAATTACAACTTTAACCAATTAATTCTCTTCACACTTTTGCCCTGATTCATCAGTAAGCAATGACAAACAGTGAAATACCTGAATGTGTGTAAACCAAAGAGAAAGAGGGATGATCTGCCTTGCTGGTAGAAATAACGTCCTTCATGGGAGCCGCTCTTAAAAGTCCGTTCGACAGGTAGAATACTGTTCTCACCCGCTACCATTCGTTGACAATTAACAAACACCTCTCAAAAATAGATACTCCTCCATGGTATGTGATTGATGGAAGGCACCCGAGGATTCGGTTAGCCATGGCTTGTGTTAGCAAGGTTGGGAGGAGTATCAAATATTTTATGCAATCTCTATATGCTTTCAAAAACCTAAAAGCTCTAGCACATGATTTAATCCCTGCTTCCCTCTGCGAAGGGCCTTTCTTTTACTTTTATGTTGAGTCAGTTTTCCTATTCTTTCTGTCTTCCACAAGCAAACACTAGTGTCAACTTTGTTACAACATGCGTTATATGCAATGTATTGGACTTGTTATACTACTTTGTGTTGACAATATCCATGAGATAAATATGTTGAAAGTTGAAGCAAATGCTGAAACTAAATTCTTCCTTTGTGTTGATTAAATACCTTTTATTAGAAACTATTGCTTTATGAGTTAACACTTATGCAAAACTGTTTGATGCTTGTCTCGAAAGTACTATTCATGAAAACGTTTAGCTTGTGTGATTCATTGTTTACTCATTATCTATTTGATAGCAAATTATAGACCATTGACTTGGATCACTTCATTCATTTACATGTGCCTTGCAATATTATATGATCAAGATTATGATAGTAGCATGTCACCTCAAAAATTATTTGTTTTTATCGTTTACCTACTCGAGGACGAGTAGGAACTAAGCTTGGGGATGCTGATACGTCTCAAACGTATCTATAATTTTTGATGTTCCATGCTTGTTTTATACCAATTGCTACATGTTTTGCATCTACTTTATATCACTTTTATACATTTTTTGGGACTAACCTATTAACAAGATGCCGAAGTGCCAGTTCCTGTTTTCTGCTGTTTTTGTATTCCAGAAAAGCTAGTCTGGAAATATTCTCGGAATTGGACGAAACTACACGGGGTCCCTATTTTACCAGAACTCACCTGACGGACCAAAGAGCGACGGAGAGGAGCCACGTGGGCCCCACACGCCAGGGCGCGGGCCCCCCTCTGCCGCGCCCTGGGTGGTGTGGGCCCCACGGGTCTCCAGCCGCCGCCCTTTCGCCTACTTATTCCCCCCGACGCGAAAACCCTGAGCAAATATCCACGAAAAGTTCCAGAGACGCCGCCGTCGTCAACCCTAGCTCGGGAGGGTTCAGAACCTCTTCCCGGCACCCTGCCGGAGAGGGGAATCGTCACCGGAGGCTTCTACATCGCCATGCCTGCCTCCGGAGTGATGCGTGAGTAGTTCATCCTTGGACTACGGGTCCATAGCAGTAGCTAGATGGTTGTCTCTCCACTTTGTGCCATCATGTTTAGATCTTGTGAGCTGCCCTACATGATCAAGATCATATTATTGTAATGCTACATGTTGTGTTTGCTGGGATCCGATGAATATTGAATATTATGTCAAGTTGATTATCAATCTATCTTATATGTTATTTAAGATCTTGCATGCTTTCCGTTACTCGTAGATGCTTTGGCCAAGTAGATGCTTGTAACTCCAAGAGAGAGTATTTATGCTAGATAGTGGGTTCATGTCTCCGTTTAACCTGGGACAGTGACAGAAAGTTCTAAGGTTGTGGATGTGCTGTTGCCACTAGGGATAACCTAACGATGCTATGTCCACGGACATATGTGTTTGTTTACATTACGCACTTTACTTAATGCAATTATCCGTTGCTTGCAACTTAATACCAACGGGGGACTCGGATGACAACCCGGCGGTGGATTATTAGTCATAGATGCTGTTGGATAACGATCTATGTATTATGTCGTAATGCCCAATTAAATATCATAGTAGTCAACATGTCATGTATATGCATTGTCATGCGCTCACTATTCGTCAATTGCCCAGCTGTAATTTGTTCACCCAACATGTTAGTTATCTTTTATGGAGAGACACCACTAGTGAACTGTGGACCCCGGTCCATTCTTTTACACTGATTAAACAACCACAAACTGCAAACTGTTCCTTTTTCATTCTCTGCAATTTAATACTCATTTTCCACACCATACGTTTAATCCTTTGTTTTCAGCAAGCCAGTGAGATTGACAACCTCACTGTTTCGTTGGGGCAAAGTAGTTTGATTGTGTTGTGTGCAGATTCCACGTCAACAGTCCAGACTCCCTGCACAGCTATTTTTCTGGCGCCGTTGACAACCTTCTGAAGAGTTGCTGCTCCTACTGGTTCGATAACCTTGGTTTCTTTCTGAGGGAAAACTTGCTGCTGACTACATCATACCTTCCTCTTGGGGTCTCCCAACGAACGTGTGTTTCACGTCATAAAGGGCGAGCACGACACGGACGGTGACCGGCTTGATGACGGGAGAGAACGTCTCGCCAAAGTCGACGCCGGGCTGCTGCGTGAAGCCGCGAAGGACCCAACACGCCTTGTACCTTGCCAGCGATCCATCAGGGCAGTTTGTGTCTGAAGATCCATTTGCCTGACACGAGATTGACACCTGCATGGGGAGAAACCAAAGACCACATATTGTTTTGCACCAATGTAGTATATTCCTCTAACATTGCGTTATACCAGTTAGGATCTTTGAGAGCCTCTTTATACGACGAGGGGATCGGAGAGATTTGATCGGTGGTCGTAGAAACAGAAAAGAGAAGAGATTTGGGTTGAAGAAATCCGGATTTGGCACGGGTCCGCATTGTGTGTGCATTGGTGTGTGGCTCTATCGGAACAGCTCGTGGGGCAGCGGTCGGTGAGGTGGCGTGCTGGGATTCGTCGATGGTGGGGACGCCGGAGATGCGGGGCCTGTGAGGGATTCTGGAGGCGTGCGTGGCGTGCCGGAAGTGGTGGAGGCTGGGTGGGCCGTTGGCGTGGAGCACGGGGAGGATTCGGGGGTCCCGTCAGGTGGTGGCGATCCCGAGGAGCTGGGGAAGCTGCGGTACGAGGTAGTTGGTGCACGTGATCCGAGGTTGATGCGGTAGTTAGGATTCGCAGAATTAAATGGAGAAGATGCCGGTGTGCTTGGTTTTTCATAAGGAAAAATATTTTCGTTGAAGATAACGTGACGGGAGGTAATAACACGGCGTGTGGTAAGGTCTAAACAGCGATATCCTTTGTGTTCGAGGGAAGGCCTAGGAGAACGCATCTGGTGGATCGAGGAGAGAGTTTGTTGGGGCTGGTGGCGTAGAGATTTGGGTAGCAAAGGCAGCCGAAGGTTCTTAAGTGTGCATATGTGGGATGAATGTTGTTGAGGCGAAAATAGGGGGTGAGAGAGTTGATGGCACGAGAAGGTCGAATATTAAGTAGATGAGTGGCAGTGTTTAGGGCTTCGACCCAAAATTCAGGAGGCATTTTTGCTTGAAGAAGTAGGGTGCTTAGAATGTCATTAGTGGAACGAATGGCTCGTTCTGCCTTCCCATTTTGACAAACGAAACGAGATGCCATTGTTGGAGAAAAACGTGCGGAGTTTGGTGTTTAGAATTTCACCTCCATTGTCACATTGAACACATTTAAGAAATAAATTGTATTGCACAAGGACGTAGCGATGAAAACGTATGAGAGCATCGGCGGCATCAAATTTAGCTCGTAGGGGAACACTCCAAGTATAATGGGAAAAATCATCAAGTATTATTAAATAATAAAGGTAGCCGGAACAACTAGGGACCGGTGATGTCCAAAGATCACAGTGAATAAGTTGAAAAGGAGCTGTGGTAAAAGAAAAAGATGTAGGAAAAGGCAGACGGGGCTGCCGGCCTAATTGACATGCCTCACAAGTGCTACTATGGGTGGGCAATTTATTACATTGAAGAAAATCACGAGCTAAATGCTTCAACGAGGCGTTTCCAGGGTGTCCCAAGCGCCGATGCCAAAGTTCGCTGATGTCGATGGAGAAAGCGGTGTTGTCAGAGCTGTGAAACGGGTAGAGCGGCCCAGAACTATTAGATCTCAGAAGAGTTGTCTTGGTGGCTAGGTCCTTCAAAGAAAAACCGAACGGATCAAATTCAATCGAAAGAGAATTATCAGTAACAAGTTTACGAACGGAAACAAGATTTTTGACAATTTTAGGAGAGACAAGAATATTGTTCAGAGAAATTGAGCGACTAGGTGTGTGAAGTTGAGTTGATCCAGTCGCAAGAACAGGCAATCGAGAACCATTACCAACTATAATGCTTGCAGAAGAATGCATTAGAGCAAAACAAGAGGTGGAGAGGTTACCCGCATTGCCGGTGACGTGGGAGGCGGCGCCGGAGTCGAGGATCCAGTCACCACCGCCTGGCTGCTGGTGCTGCAGGGACATGTTGTTCATGGCGGCTTGGATCATGCTGGTCTGGTCCCACGAGGGATGCTGCTGTGGTGCGGGGCCGGAGTAGAGCGCGGGGTAGGCGTGGGAGGCGGCGTGGGGGCGTGGAGCGAGCAAGCCGGCCGCGTTGGGTGGAACCCATGGTGCGCGGCCTTGAGGAGGGAACGGAGCCCCCATGGTCTGAAGTACCCCATCCAGGGTTGCTGCTGCTACTGCGGTGGTGGTCCGCCGCGACCACCATTGTAGTTGCCGCGTCCGCGACGGCCACGGCCACCGTTGTTTTACTGGTCGCCCTGCTGCTGCTGCTGGGGCGGTGGCGGCTGTGGTGGCGGGTTGCTGCTGCTCGCGCCGTTGTTGGAGTTGTTGCCGACGACGAGGGCGGTGGTGCCCTCGGTGCGCTCACGCGCATCCAAGGTTAGCTCCTCGAGAAGAAGATGGGAGCGGGCCTGGACGAAGGTGGGGAAGGGGATCTGCAGTGCCAAGATGGTGGCAAGAACCTGAAAACGGCGAGAGAGACCGTGGATCAGCTGCAGCGTCAGGGTTTGGTCGAAGATGGCCTCGCCGACGTCAGTGAGGGCGTCCGCCAGGCTCTTGAGGCGACGACAGTACTCGGCGATGCGCGTGTCGCCTTGCACGGCGGACCGACACTCGGCGCTGAGATGGATCGCGCGGCCTGCTTGGTTGTCGTGGAAGAAGTCGTGCAGCATGTTCCAGGCTTGGAAGGCGGTGTTCCTGGGCGAGGCGATGCCGTCGTAGAGCTCGTCGGCGATGGTGCCGTAGATGGCCAGGAGAATGGTGATGTCGTCGTGCCTCCAGCTGGGGCTCTGCCCTAGTGGATCCGCGTAGGCGTCGACGTGGCCTTGTGCACCGTTCTGCGTGAGGACGGTGCGGAAGATGTTCTTCCACTTGGCGTAGTTGTTGCCGGCGACGTCCAGCTTGAAGTCGAGGAAGTGGGGGATGTGGACGCCGTTGAGGAGGCTCTCCCGGACCGCCGCGGCTGTAGGCGATGAAGGAGCCAACGCAGATGCTTGCTGACGGAGCAGAGCGAGAGACGATGCGTCAGTAGGGGGAGCAGAAAGAACAGGGAGGTGAAGACCTGCCGTGAGCGGCGTCGTTGAAGAAGGCGCCATCGAAAAAGGCAGGGTTGGGCCGGTCGTCGTCCCGGACGCCGACGCTGGTGCTGCGGAAGTGCCCAGCGTGCCAAAGCTGAAAGGAAGAGCGGAGCTCGAGTTGTCAGCCATGGCGAGCAAATGGTTTTGCTCTGATACCAAGATGAATTATGGAACTCTCCGTGATTCATTCATAGCCCACGATGGGTTTATATAGTACAGGGTACAACGGTACAATGAACTGAAAGCGAAAGTACAGGGGTGTGCACAACGTGCAGGCGTGGCGCGGTGATCGCGCAGGGCGTGCGGAGCGCGCCGTTCGTGGGCGGGCGACGCGGTCAGACGAGCTTATCCAGCGGAGGAAGTGGTCTTCCAACAAGGAGCGTCAGTCCTGGATGTGCTCATTTCTTCGCTTTATTTGGCTAAATTGTATGCCACAAAGTTGTTTCATGATATTTGGAAAAAAATACATAGTGATATGTTTTACAAGTTTGTAAATTTTCAATTTTATATTCGAAAATCGTTATAGTTTAGGCTGGACAAAAATGACAAATGGGTGAATCTGGGAAGTGAAGAATTCATAGTTTTATAAACCTGAAATTTTGCCAAACTTTTCTTTTTTGTTTAGTCTAAACTAATACGAATTTTGAATCTAAAATTTGCACACCAGTAGGTCTCGACATTATCAACAACATGTAGGATTTTTGTTTCGATTTTTTATACTAGAAATGTCATTTTTGAATTTATAAAAAAACGAGATACATGGAGCTCGGGCTCCTTTAACACTTTGCAAGTACTTTTTTTGGGAAGACTTTCCAGGAAATTATTTATATATAAACATGGTGAAACTTTAAAATCTTTGACTCTCCAAGAAAACTGAAAATACACTTTTTTTAGGATACTGAAAGTACACATGGGACCAATGGGCCTTTAGTGTGGTTCATTGGACCTGTGTGCAGTGAAGTACATAAGCCCATTAGCCCATCTGCCAAGTTCAGGCCACCGTGAGCAGGGCTTGTTTGGGCTAGCCAAGTCGTTCCTCTGCCCGACGCCTATCCGAACCATCAGCGATCGATCTGCAGTTTGCCGCCGCTGTTAGGGCATAATGCCGGCGCCGCTGCTCACCATCCGCAGGCGACCAGAATAACGGAGTCCAATGTGCGTCCCCCGTGGTACCGCTCGGGAACTCCTTCCTGCCGACTGCTGTGATTGATCCGTGCCACCGGATTCCGTCGAACCGTGATCCCGGTGAGTATTTTTTTTTCTTTGTTTTGAAACGGATCCCGGTGAGTATTTTATGCGTATGTATCTCTGCTATAGAAGGCTTGTTTTGATAAATTACGACCTAGTATTGGTTAAGAAATTCGCTTTGGCACATACTATTTCAACGTTTTATATGTGCACGTCAAGTTGCGCGGGAAACTGATATCTTTTGTGTCTTGTGTAAAAAAGACAAAAAAAAAGTTCGGTCAAAAGACTTTTCTAATACCGAATTTTGTCTTTTTACGCATGATACAAAGAATTTATGTTTTCCGTGAGACAACTTTGTGAGCATATACAATGTCGAAATGTACGTGTGAAATTTTTTGTTCGAATTTTTTGACTTTTTTATGAAAAAGGGTTTTTTTGCCCCAATTTATTAATTAAGAAAAGAGTTGTCAAATAATTAATAAAAAACCGGTCAAGAGCAGTTACAATAAAACCACAATCACAAGCTGAACAACTCCCAACCAGGTAACGACCCAACCGCCAACAAATTGACCCAACCTATTACAACCACGAACTGACGACACGTGGAACATCAGGCCGCAAGGAAAACCCCACAAATCGGACACCACAACCCGAAAATGGGCCCATCCATCAAACAACTACCAGCGTGTCCGATGGGTTCCCGGTTTGGGCTTCGGTAGTCGGTTTTCCGGCGTGTCCGATATGGGTTCTCGTGTTCCGCTGTGTTGATGTGGAGTCGGAGATGCGGTGGAGTGCGTCCTTGTGGCGACGATGACGGGTAATCAACGGTCTTTTAAGGAAGACTCGGTCGGCGCAAGCCCAACATATTTCTCTCGTGAAGCGCTTTGTCAAAATCGAAGCTATCTGGTGTTAGCGTGTGTGGCCGACTGTTGGCATGGGTCGACATGGGTATCGGTGTGGTTTGCGGCGAGTGCCCTGCTGGTGGTCGTCAAAAGTGAAGCCGGAGTCGCTTGGTCGAGGAGGTGATGACGATGACGCTTGGTGGTAAACCTGACGGTGGCTTTTCTCCTCGACGACGCATGTGTGCTCCATGTGGGTGGCTAGGTCGGCATGTGGTGGTGCCCAATGTGGTCGTGTTCCATCTATTCTTTTTAATCAAGAAAAATGACAAGTCTTTTGCCTTGTTTCAAAAAAAAAACTATCCGAGTGCTGGTTAACCTCTATACCCGATATATCGTCCATACCCCGTTGAGTGTTTGTTCGTGCGTTTCATTTCTTATGTGATCATTGTCTTTCTTACTAAATCCTTTCTCCACTCCTGACAATAGGGTACATAGGTGTTTGTCTGCTAGTTGTTGTGCCATTCATTATAAAATTTGTGCACTACTCCTGACAGTCTGCACAATCAGAGAGTTATTTGCACCGGTGGTCACACAACTCGTCGTGGATGTGCACTTAAGTCACACATCTGGATAACTGAATTTTTTGGTCACACAACTCGTCATCTGGTGCACTTAAGTCACTGACCCACCTGTCAGTCCGTTTTCCGTTGAAGTTGATGCTGACTGGACACGTAATTTTGCAAAAAAACCCCTGTATTTTTGTACATTTGCAAAAACCCCCCTGTATTTTTTTCAAAAAACCCCCTGAATTTTTGAAATGTCCAAAAATACGGGGGGTTTTTGCAAATGTACAAAAATACAGGGGTTTTTTTGCAAGATTACGTGTCCAGTCAGCATCAACTTCAACGGAAAACGGACTGACAGGTGGGGTCAGTGACTTAAGTGCACCAGATGACGAGTTGTGTGACCAAAAAATTCAGTTATCCAGATGTGTGACTTAAGTGCACATCGACGACGAGTTGTGTGACCGCTGGTGCTATTAACTCACAATCAGAGCATATGTGGGATTGTGGGCTCGCTGGTTAAAAAAAAATCGTGTACCGGATAAGCAAGCTTGCATGACGCTTAACTCGATGTGAAATTGACAGGCATCCGACACAAGCTTTCAGTATCGGATAAAGTAGGATTTTTTTGCCAGTAGTACCAGATCGTAAAATTGTCTTAGGCTGTGTTTGGATGTAGGAAAGGTTGCTTGGAATTGAATTGGACTGGCAATTCCATTTCCAAGATGGAAAAAAAATGGGGTCCAATTCAAATTTTGCTGTTTGGTTGTGAATGAAATTTACCGCTGGAATCAAAGGGTAGCACACAATTCCAATTCCTGTTTGGATGTATAAACCATGGAATTGCATGTTTTGTTGAGTTTGGACAATATAAACTCGTGTACATGTATGAAAAATAGTATGTGTATATTTAAATGTTTATATATTATTTTCACACATAATAACATTAAAATATTCTGAATAAGGTACAACAACACAAATAGGAATAATCATGGAAATCACATATAGGAAGCATGACACAAAATAGTTTTGAAGTACCAACAACACAACATTTATAATAATCTTCTCTCTAAAAAAAATAGCACACGTGGACAGTTTATGTCTCTTACAAATAGACAGTTCAAAAGATAACACGATCCAAAAGATGACAGGTTGGGTGTGTTAACATGATCCAAAAGATGCTTCCTTCTCCTCACGATCACCCTTGAAGCCATTCTTGGTTGCTTCTCACGGCAAAGGTCCCCATTCAAGTAGACCTGAAGTGATCCAACTGTCCAAGCAAGCTCCGCAACAATACTGCTAGGAGTCTGAATTCCATCCGGACATCAACAACAGCTGCACATGAGCATTGTGATAGATAGAACTGAACCAATACATCAACTAGGGGACAGAACCAATACCTTACAAACAAAGCACAAATTGTTCAGCTCAGTTCCTGTAGATCTCCTGAAATCTGCAATTTTCAAACAAAAACACATCAGGTCCTGTAGGTCGGGCCAAAGACAGGCCGACGGCACCCTCTGTCCGTCTTCACCAAGACAACGAAGAGCAGGCTAGGGAAAACCCAGCTTCGGGGGAGCCGAGAATAGGAGGCCAGCTGCGGGAGGGCCAGAGAAGAGGAGGCCGGCTGCGGGAGGCTGTCGTTCACCTCCGGCCGCAGTTCCCCTCCCGTCGATCTAGGGTTAGGGCTGGCTAACGGGAGGGTACGGACGCCCGTACGAAGACGGGGAATCGGAGGAGGACGGGGAGAGGTAGATGATGGCGAGGAAACTGGGAGGTAGACGAGGGCGGAGGGGAGCATACCAGTCAGGCCGGTTCCGGTGCCGCCGCCACCGCTGGTTCCTGCAAGTCGGGGCGTCGCTTGCTCGAGGTCGCGGGCTCGCTCGCGAGAGCGAAGAGGTACGCAACGCGGGCGAGTGATTCCGAGCCTTTCCGAGCTCGAACGCTCGGAAAGTTTAGTCGAGGGCGGACGTGCGCGCGGGGCTCGCGTGAAATTGGAGTAACTTTCCAGAGCCCAATTCATAGACCACTACAAACACTGGATTTTGGGCCGGCAATTCCAAATGGACGATTCCGAGCCCAAATTCTTACATCCAAACACAGTATTACGGTACTCTGTGATTTTTGTGTTTAAATATACAATAGTATGTGGATGTATTTTTTTTTTTGAGGACCTTATGTGGATGTATTTAACAAACAAATGCATTTGAATTTAGATTTTCTAGACCATCCAATATCCTACCAGAGACCAACCATGTAAATGTTGCATTTATACATTAATATAGGTTGACGTCTAATGCATGACACAAGCTTAACCAATTGTGAGCCCAAAGCTCGCACACCTGAATGGTTGATTGGCTGTTTTCTTTCACTTACAAACACCATTTCTTAGTCTCGTCTGGCCAAACTAATGGAAGGCCATGCTATAATCAATTCACCATACGAATTCAAGCCAGCATTGTTCTTGCTTGTCATGCTGTTTGTATCGACGCGGGCTTACTACATTAGCAGAATCATGGATTCTTTTGTATCGACTTTGTATTGGGATATTAGAGATACCATCAAAGTAATCATACAAGTAGGATACGAGGTCCCGATAGTAACCCATCCCCAACCTGAACTGTATGTTGGGTCCGGACACAAATTCAGCCTCCAATTAATAGACTCCATAAGTTCAAAAGTGGACCCAAAGGGTTAGGGCACCCCTTATCTGTTCCAAACTTTCAGCTGTGTAGGGGTGTCTGGACATGTTCGGACACTATAACACGGGTAAATTTTTGACCGAACATCCTATCAAAAGTTGCCGTTCTAGACACTGGTCCCAATTATAGTACACGGTGCCTGAACGTTAATAAACGGACAAATTTTTGGGAGGTCCAGACATAATCCGTCCGTTCATAAAAGGATGTCTCAACTTTATCTAAATTTGGATGTATCTACACACTAAACTATGTCTAGATACATGTAAATTTAGAAAAGATTGAGACATCTTTTTGTGAACGGAGGGAGTAATTCCAAAGACACTGTTGGAGATGCTCTAAGAGACCATGGAGATATTTGATTGGCAGCAGTCGGGTCATAAATCTTAAGATAGCACGGCGCATATCAAGTGGCTGCAGTAAAATCTCATAATCTTATATTACCATACGTATTGGGGTACTGAAAATATTGTCCGGGCAGTTCAAGTGGCAGCAGTAGCGGCTCGGGGTTCTACGAAAGATTCCGCAGAAACTAATACAGTACCAGCTAGTAGTAGTACATGTATTACACTGGTCGGGAAGGTGCTCTTTTCCATATATGACAAATACTATGACAGTGCCCTAGTATGCAAATTTCTATATAGGTGTCACGCACGCCCAGGCTTTGATAACTCTCGCGTATGCGTATCGTATCATCCTCCACTAGAAACCTCTCATTGATAAACAGCAAACCAGCTTCATTAGCCGGCTAAACCTTAATTATCTTTCACAAATGCTCCTCTGTTCAAGAGGTCGCAGATCGAGTTCGACAAGAAGGTGCTGACTCAGTGCCTCACCGCCCGATATATCGTTGAAGCTAGAGCGGAGATCATCGTCCACGATGGTAACGATGGGGATTTCGAAGATGGTGGGCAAGAGCTGGCAGGAGTCGAAGCTGATGTGGCACATCGCGTTCCCCGTGATGCTCACAATCGTATGCAATTTCTCCATCGGCTTCGTCACCTCCGGCTTCGCCGGCCATGTCGGCGAGGTCGAGCTCGCCGCCGTGACCGTCTCCAAGAACGTCATCGAGGGCTTTGCCTACGGAGTTCTGGTACGCATGCACTATAACAATTTACATTTTTGTTCGTAGTACTCCGAGCACATTCATATTCTTTTAGAAGCTTCACTTCTAGTCAAGCTTAGCAAAATGTTATGAGCAAAGATTGTTAACAAAGATAATAGCCAACAAGGCCAAAACAACGACTTAAAAGCAAGGTTTTGGGTATCGAACCTGAAAATTTTACCCAGGGGGCTCAGGATTACCAGTTACCGCGGTAACTGAAAAATACCGGACAATTACTGACCGAGATTTGAAAACAAATTTTTAATTATTAAAAGTACTACTGGACACAACTTCGAATGTAGCCTAGTGGTTTGGATATATGCGTTCCTGCACGCTCTCATCAGGTCGATCAACATGGGAATACAAAAGGTGATCATGGAAACAGATGCTTTAGAGGAGGTTAATATCTGAAAGAACTGTGGCGTTAGTAGATCTTTAATTACTAGCATTTTCCAAGATATAAAGGAGCTTAATGGGGTTTTCTCTAGCTTTGATATTATTCACGTAAATAGGCTAGCCAATGCGGCAGCCCATTCTTGTGCTCAAAAGGCTAGTGCTGATAGGAGAAGGTGTGTGTGGATTAATTATATGCCACCCTTCCTACAGATTATCCCCCTGAAGGACTGTAATCCAAATGAGTAATTAATAAAGCTCCTGATTTGCAAAAAAATAAGGTCGTGGGATCGAGCAGGCTTTTAATTCTTCATTGTTAATTTTTTTATTTCGATAGGTTCAATCATTGACTAAGTATTAATTCTAAAAAAATAAAATTAAAAAGATGGTGTGCGACTCGAACCTGTGACCTCTGGTAATGACCGCGATGGGCACAACCACAGTGGTATTTACATTTCACAGAAGAAACATCTATTATTTATCTTGTCCTGGACGTTTAGATTCAAAAAAAATCAACAAAAAATCGATTTTTTTGTTCGGTAAGTCTATTTGGAGAGGGTGCTCGATTTGCGGTTACCGGGCGGTAACCGGATTTACCGCCCGGTTGCCCAAACCTTGCCTATAAGTAGGTTATACATGAAGTGGAAAACATATATATCAATTAAGACACCTACGTCTATTATTATTCTTCCTAAACAATGCCATTTAAAAAGGAGATTACACACACCCATAGGGCAACATTGTCGGAAACGTATAACCAGTGACGGCCAGATCATGAATTTTCATCCTCGAGCCAAGTCCAGAAAATTAAGGCAAGATCGTCAATGCACTAACAACCTATAGTCCATGGTGTCAAATGACACCTTTGCCTTTTTGCTAATCCTCTGTATGGAAATACACTAAGCAATACGCAATATATTTATAGAGTTGACACCGATGATGTACTTCCCTAACTTGGCCGGAGACGACACATGTGTGTCGTTGCTGGACCCAACCAGTGAATTTCAGATCGCGGGTTCTCACCTTAGACCAAAGCAAACGTTCAAATCGTCATCTCAACCACACACCCATGATGCCGCTTAAAACAGATGTGTTGTTCTTCGGAGCTATCCGCTCGTGGCCACCATTGGAATTCTTCCGTAGCGTGCCGAACTATTGCCACGTCTGTGAGCCTGACGCCCCTTTCCACCCAACCAATGGCATGCTAGAGGTAGATACTAGGGTCAGGTTGGCATGAGAACCCGACCTATGGAGCTGGCCTCGCCTGAACAGGGTGAGAAGTCGCACAAGATTGTACCTGATCCAGGGCGCCATGACCGTTGCTAGCATCCCCTCATCGGGAAGCTACATCGTTGTGCCGCCATATGCCATTTAGAGCCACCACAACGGGCACGCCAACACGAAAACACGCATTTGCCAACAAGTAGATGTCCTTCGCCACCTTTGAGGGTGGCGGCAGGGTTCTTTGGAACTGGGTTTGGATCTCCTCCGAGTTTCCCACATGGGACGAGAAGGGAGTCTTAAAGCGTTTTAGATCTCGGGTGCTAGCCGCTTGCACGTGTCTTTGTGGTATGGCTGCGTGTATCTATCTGGAGAAAGACCTTTGAGAATGGAAGAGGCCTCAGAGTTGTCGCCGAACAACAAAATGACCTTGCAAATTTGGGAAAAAAGAAATATATGAAATGCTCCAAAAAATGTGGGTAAAATTTCAGAAAGTTAGCATAAGGGTCACCCGGGATGAAAAGGAATATAGAGATCCCTTCGACCCCATTAATTTTCTGCCGAGGAGTTTCTTCATCCCCCCACCACCCCCACACCTCCATGGAAATTTTCCCAAATTCTAATGATTATCTTCAAAAGTAGGGAAACTGTCTAGGAAGTGAATATGAAACTAGGAAACATGTCTTCTTGGTCCACCATGGACTAGAAGATCAACAATAACCACAACTACCCATCCGACCTACCTTCTCAAGGACATCCTTGGCCATTTTTCAAGCCTCGAGGCATATAAATAGCTCCTCAAGTGCATGTAATTTTATTCACTCTCACTTGAATAAACTCAAGGGAAAGGACCAAGTGAGGTGCTCTAGCTAGTCTCGGATCTGAGGGGTCTCGGACGACCGATATCGAGGAAGAGAAGTTTGGAGTCAATCTTTGGGAAGTCTTGCACGACCCAAGTCGACCACCAAGCCTCTCCCTCAACACTTATTCTATCATAGGACTTATCGCACTCTCTCAAGATGACTGAACCTATTTAACGAGTATACAACAATCATGTCCATAAGACCATCCTACCCCCCTCCCCCACAATACTCAAGCTCATGACTACTAGCAGGTCCGGCCCGTTGGCCGGGAAATTCAAAAAGGGAGACCGCTTGGGGCCCCGAAAAGGCAAGGGACCAAAATATTAAGGTATATAGTAATCAGAATGCTATTATTCATTACTCCCCTCTAAAAATATTAAAGCATGAATGTCTTTTTTTGGTAAAGAACACACAACTTTAACTATGGTTTTCACTAAATAATAGTATAAATACTTATGAAAAAAAGTATTCCACATGACAAAATGCAACAATGTCATTTATACAAGCTCAATCCATACACTTTGATATTATTAGTGGTCAAAGACATGAATTAAAGATGGTGAAAAATCATGTGTGCTTTACACTTTGGGACGATGACAGAATGTTAACATGATAAAAAGGTTAACTTGCGGAAGAAAATACACAAGAAGTCTCTTGGGACGTAATAACAAACCAATGTGACTGACGACAATAAGTTTAGGTACTATGCTATTCTTTTTCCGGTGAATCATGTAGATTTTAAGGAAATCTACATTTTCACGTTTAATTTTGTGCAACAAATTTTATTTCATATAAACATGTGGGTGACTTGTATACACCAAATGATGACACAGATTGCATAAGAGTGTCAAGTTTACTATAAGCAATGGCGTTTCAATACCAAGTACATGCACACTTTGTAATTTTTTTACTTTATTTACAATTTGACCATGAAAAAGTAGTGCCATTGGTTGAGGTTATACTCTACGAGTTTCTATAAAGATGCTTACTTAATCATGCACTAGAAACTGCTATTGAGAAATTTATTAGATCATTACTCTTTACAGATCTTTACCATAAATACTTATAAATTATATAGATTATGCATCATAGAAAACGTAGTTTTAGAATAGAATTTGTTACAAAATACATTTTAATAGATTTCAATGAATTCACTAGAGAAAAGAACACACCAACTAATATATACTAATATTGCCAATTATGTGGTTAAACTATGCGAACCAACAGAAAATTATACTTGCAATAATACAGCACGCTAAAAGTAAGACCAAGAGAAGTATAAAAGATTAATATAAATTATATTAATTTTGACTCGTTCCGCGTTCAAATTTTTTGTTGGACCGGCCTCGACTACGAGTTTAGAGACACCCCTAATATCCTAGTTGTCTCCATGGCAACATGAGGGAAAAGATTGTTTGAGGTGGGCTCTGTCCATGTAAGCCACACACAATAACAAAACAATCAATGTCAGGGCTTGCATGTCCACGTAAAACATGTCAAATATGCCGTTAAATATATGGTTTGGGATCTGCTTGAATTGTTAGTGCAACCTGTTATGATTATGTGAAAAAAGTCTCACTTCAAAAGGGGGTCAGTGCAATGCACTGTTTTATCTTTCTACAAATAGAGTCGTCGGGTAGTGTATACATTTTTTTATCAGAATGGCGAAAACCAAACGACGCATTCTTTACTCAGCGTCTTCCCACTAATTGATAAAATGATAGTAGAAACGGTCTTTCCCTCACATTCGGCTATAACGGAAACCCTCGAATCTAGAGTTGTTTGGTGTTCCAATCCAGTTCCAACAATGCACTTCTTGGACCGAGAAAAGGGAATTGCTTGGCGCTGCATATTAGAACTCACTAAAGCCCGATTCGCATCATTGTGCGTTATGTTTGTGTTGCAAGTTGCTGAGGGCAGATCTTCCGGCTCTTCTAACACTGCGCATGACACTCTATTTCTGGGTAGATGATGTCTCTCTGAACACTCAAATTGGGACAGTCCAATTTATCATGACGGAACAACCGATTCTTGGCGTCTCTTCGACTATCTAAAAAAAGTGTATGGGAGACAAGTTTTAATTCCTCAGTCGTAACCACCTGATAGTATCTCTAGAAATAAGTAACAAACCAAGAAAAACTTTTTTATGAGAGAAACAACTTAACTTAAGGGAGCGACTATATCTCAGTCGGTGACATCACCCTATGATTATGTACCGCGTGAACTTTTTTTTAGCAGCTTGAACAAAAAAACTGCATTGTGCAACTCTCACTAGCATGAATCTCAACGCAAATCTAACGGCTAAAGAGTTGACTGACTGAGAATTAGCAAAACCGTGAATTTAATCATGACCCGTCATCTCATGAAAGATGACGTCCATAGTGAGTAACTCGTGCGTACCAGTTCAGTGAGTGGACTACACATAACGAATTTGGGACTGAGTAAATATTGTTAACAGATTTGTATTTTCGCGATGTCTTCGGAGGACCATTCACATCACTTCTTGGAATCTATAGTTGACTTTGGTTTCTATGGACAGATTTGCTCCAGCATTTTCTTCCACGCTCAGTGTACCTAAGCTAGCTAGCTGAAGATGACTTAACTGAAAACCTAATCCGTGATGTCATAACGTGGTTAGGTAAAGATTTGGTAGCTAGTAGAATAGTAAAAGCTAGTGAGGAAGGCCTAACTTAAAATTAAAACATGTTACTACTACTTACTGCACACCAATTGTGAGACTAGACATGCATGTTTGAAAAAAGCAGCTCCACACATGGACACATATAACCGAATCAACAGGAAACTCCTTCTGAAGGAAATTAAAAGAATTTACGGTCATCTCACCAAAGCTTACACCTGAACAATCTGTTGGTGATTGGATATCCAGATGTCAGGACATCCCCGGCCGGTGCCACTCAAATGTGGCGCACATCTCGGGCGTTCTCTTTTGGGTGATTCCCTATCTGAACGGGAGAAAATTGACGCAATGACTGATGATCACACTTTAAACTTTCTCTTCCAAAAGAAGGTACAAAAAAGAGTCAAAGATATGCTCGTCCACGGTCTCTTTTGCGCCGGCACACCGCACCTAGTAGCGTATCTGTAGTGTCAAATTTCAAACATGTATGCGATGGAACCATTTTAAAAAAAAACGTAGATCGATAGAGCCCGGCCTTTTAGAGATATATTTGTTAGATAAAAGGCTCATTTGCCTGACTTTAAATTAATAAAGCCAAGGAGGTTCAGAAGGTTTAGTACGATATTGCGGCATACAACATAGCCAAATAGAAAGAAGGGCCACAAACAGATAGGCGATACAACAGCGTAAACCAGGCCCAATCCTTGTGCTCATTTAGCATACACCTTGTGCCTACTTGTCGATGCTAGAGAGAGGGAGTCCAAAGCTGTAAAAAAATAGTTTTGAAGATGATATCAGCAGGATGTTTAATGACTTTACCTCAATGGTAAGTTTGTTTCGAACATGCCATAACGCTCAGGATTAAGCAACAAACAAGACCAAAACAATATGCGAGTTGGACTCAAAAAACCCGAAATGATAGAGAAAAATTGTGCAAAACTGGCGGGCATCAATTCCGACCAAGGGCTTGACGCAACACACTCCGCTCAAAACCAGCCAAAGAGCACTTCACGAACATATGCGACACATCCTCGTTGGCCCAACATAGCGCACACTTGCCATTCGAGGGCCATGTCTGGCAGCCACTGCATGCTGGAAGGCAACCGATCAAGCACAAGCTGCCATGAAAAGATCATAATTTTGAGGGGTTTTTAGATATTTGAAGAACACATTTTGATGCTTTAAAATTCCTATTCATTCTTGAAAAAACTCCGATTCTTAATTTTTTTTGCAGTATGTATAGATGCTCACTAAGTTCGTACAAAATTCATTGAATAATTGTGTCAATTTACGGGCTGGTGTAAAATGGACAAATATCTGGAACTATATATATAGTGGAAGTACTACTATAACTGTTACTATAGATATGCACATTCGTTCTTTTACCATAAAAAAATGACAATATTTATATAGCCGTGAAGAGTGTAGCTAGATGTAATGTGGGATTTTTAAAAATCTGAAATTTTTAAAAATATTTTTCATTTGATTCTGAAAATTTTGGGTTTCAAGGATCTTGGGATCTAAAACACTTCACCCGCCATATTCTACTCTACTAAGAACTAGGAGATTAGTAACATAGTTGGAGCAGAAGATGCAAACCGTTCATGGATATAGTTGGCACCGCACCCATTGGATGTGGGTAGAGCTTAACCAAACCCGCACCCGCGTCCTTCTATCTTAACCACACCCACACCCACACCTACGTCTGGGTACAGACTTTGTACCATACCCGCACCGCGTGGGTATTATAAACCCGTGGGTAAACCCACCAAACAAAGTCATTCATCCACAATATATAAGAAAACCATCTACATGTATGGGCATTCATCCACTGATTGGGCAAACGACACACATATATGAAAAGAAACCATAAAATAACACAATGTATATGAAAATGAACAACAAAACAACTCATTCATTCACGCGGAGCTCGCCTCCACCAGTGTCCATGGCGAGCGGCCACGGGCGTGATGGAGAGGGCGGGATGGCAGACTGGCGGAGGCCGGAGGCTGGTGGCTGCCTGGTTGGGGAAGGACAGAGCGTGACGAGGAGCTGGGAGGGAGATGGCCATATCAATCTAAAAGTATTGGAGATTGGACAGGAAAAAACGTGGGTGAGAACTGCCTGGGACTTGTGAATCGGGCGAAAATTAAGGACGTGTTTGGTAGCCTGACTCTCCTCAGATTTTCCCTCCCCATACGCTATTTTGTTGTTTGTTAGCCCGGATCGTGCGCATCGGCCCCTGCCCACCACGCCCCGAAAGGTCTCTCAGCCCTGCCGAGGAGAGAAGCTCGAATCCTCAGCCCTGCCGAGCGCATGCAGAAAACTTCCCAAGCGTGGGACCCACCGGCCGTCCGCCCCGCTAGCCCCGCTCGAAACCGAGCGCATTTGCCCGCTGTTTCCCTCTCTCCTTCGCTCCCGTCGCTCTAGTCCTGAGTTCTCCGCGCTTGCCGTCGGTCTTCCCCGCGCCTGCCGGTCTTCCCCGCGCCTTCCGCCGCCACCCAGCAGCGCAGCCCTTCCCCAGCACCCACCGGAGCCGCCCAGAAGCGCCGCCCTTCCCCAGCACCCTCGCGCTGCGCCCGCCCATGTCGCCTCCGCGCTTGGAAGAGGAGGACGCGGCCTCCTCGCGCTGCCGCCTCCGAGCGTGGAGTAGGAGGGCGCGGCCTCCCGGCGGTGGCTCCTCTCGCCGGCGGTGGCGCCTCCCCTCGCCGGCAGCAGCCCCCCACCCGGAGGGACCTGATTGCTTTTTAAATTTTCTGTTTAGGACCTGATCGCTTTTTAAGTTTTCTGTCCAGGGACCTGATCGCCTTTTATAAAAGTCTGGCCTGGTTCAGATCATACGGGCTACCAAACATGGTCTCAACTCAGCACAGTTTGGCTTATACAACCTACCAAACACCCACAGTAAAACAAATTTGTGTGTGGTCAGCATAGCTGGACGCATATATGGGTTGAGATATAGCATACGGGCTACCAAACACAGTGGTCGCGCGTATTTCAAGTTACGAGAATTACGTAGCGAGAATTACGAGTATTACGTATCCGGTTAGTATTTCAAGTTTTTTCTCGATAACCCTATGTACAACGGAACTACTCCCTCCGTTTTTTAATATAAGATGTTTTAACTTTTGTCCACATGCACATGCATATAAATGTATGTAGACACATTTTTGTGTGCATGTTCACTCATTTTAGTGTGCATATGGACAACATGTGTAACACCTAAAACATCTTATATTAAAAAACGGAGAGAATACATGTCAAAAATAAAAAAATAGATGAGTATGTGGGTATGCGGGTATGGGTACTACTTTACCATACCCGCACCCGCAATACCAACTGGGTACACACTTTTAAACATTTGGTTACCCATGGGTTAAGTTTTTTAACCAAACTCTTATCCTAATGGGTAAACCCACTGGATTTGCGGGTAATGGGTACCCATTGCCATCCGTAGATAGTTCCATGAGACAAACGATCAATGACACAACCTTCATAGTCTCCCTAGCCAGCGACCTCATTCACATGTCCTCTCACCTCCGATTGCTGCTCTAGCAACAGCGACAAGACGACAGAGACGTCGTTGCACCCCTTCGGCCCATCGCTTATCACAGCGGTTGCATCTTCGCCATTAACGTGTAGTTAGTGCGGGTGTACTCTTGTGGGTCTGGTCGACCGGATCTTGGTATGTTTGTTGTGCCCTTGTTACAGTTTTCCGACCTTCAGCACTCCTACCAACTCTACTGATGTGTCGCCCTAGCCAATGTGCGAGCGATGAAGCCTGTACCGCCGTTATAGGCGATTTCTAATGTGGTGTTTAAAGCCTGTTGGAGATGATTTAGTATCTCCTGGGTAAAGATGAAGACAATTGGTTTTTCATTGTTTTCCATTGAAAAACCAAATACTATTCTAAGAAATTAGGAAATCGATGGTACAATACGCGAAACACAAAGATGAGACCACATAGCTGTATCGACGATCATTTCGCAAAGCCATGTTTTTCCCTTTTTTCAAAAAAATGAGCCCATGGGGCGTTGTGCAGAGAGCAAACAATTGTTTTGCGGGAAGCAGAGAGAAAATGACATATATACATTTTGACAATTATCTGTATTCAGTGGACTGTAAATGGAGCTCGCAAGCGATTTGCTTGGATAGTCAGCAAGTCCTATATCCACCAAAATAAGCAAGCTGACGCTGTTTCAGACAACGCATGTTTTCCACCCTGCAAGTTAACCAAACTACCTACACACCGATCAAACACAAACGAGCTACTCCAACACAGTAACACACGCTTAATGCTGCCCACACATTGTTTACCCTACCGGACACGCAAGTCGTGCATGATCCGATCCGGTGATTGATGGGAACGCCTGAGCTCAGAGGAATTAAACCTGGAACACGGTTGCCGCCAAAGCAGACGACATCAGTCCATCCCACCCACCTACCCGACCTGCCTCACCTGGAAGGCCCGAACCGCGTCTCCGTCGCTGCCCGTGGGCCCTGGCGCGCCCACTCGTCACCTGTCCAAGCAAGAGCTGTGCACGAGGCCCAATGAACAACGATGCGTTAACAACCTACTTACCCTGGTGCATGTAGCTGATGTCAGAAAGGAGAACCAATTAGTATCTACTACATGTGTGTGTAAAGCTGCCGCTCCCCAGCCACGCCCAGGATTTAGTTACTCCTCTCATGCACTACTAGCAATCAGAAGCCTATAAATAAACAGCAAGCCTACAAATCTTGGCTTCAGCTCATATGCGCCTCCTCTCCTCTCCTCTGCTCAAGAACGTAAGCCACAAACACACCCTTCGTAATATACAGAGGAGCGAGTGTTGCAAAGTTGCAAGAGAGTTGGACAGTTGGATTCATCGTTGGCATCACCATCTGATCGATCGATATTATCGTCGACGCACGCCGGCTGGCCGGATCAGTTCAAATGGGAAAGCTGGTGGGCAAGAGCTTGCAGGAGTCGAAGCTGCTGTGGCACATCGCGTTCCCGGCGATCCTCACCGCCGTCTTCCAGTTCTCCATCGGCTTCGTCACCGTCGGTTTCGCCGGCCACGTCGGGGACACCGAGCTCGCCGCCGTGGCCGTCGTCGAGAACGTCATCGAGGGCTTCGCCTACGGTGTCCTGGTACGCACGCACGCACGCGCCAATAATCTTGCTGGCACAAACTCATCGCTAGCTCATATAGTACGTACTTAGATGCTTCGATCTTCTCGCACCAAAAGTACATAATTAGCAAAATGCACCATGTATGCAATATGCGTACAAGGCATGCATCAGAATAATTAGGTGTTTGGATTAATTAAGGAGCCAGCTTGTTAGCAAGCCGTGCCGTGGTAATGTATGTAGGGCGGTTCTACCGTCTCCATCGATCTCCATCTCCGTCAGCTCCGTGCAGCGCCAATTAACACCCGTGCTTGCTTTGCTGGTTCCTTCCCTTGGCGGGCTTGGATATAATACCAACACGACACCGGCAGAAGCAGACCGGCCGGGGCAGGTACACTGGCAAACTAGCCATGCGTGCAACCGAAGAAATTAACAGATGGTGATCCGTACGTGCTGGCTTAATAATCCTGAAATGTAGCTAGAGAAAAGGCTAGACTTTGACGGATATTACGCACGTAACGTGAACTGTGGAAGTAGTAGTTATTTTCCTTTCCAGATGGTGATCGATCGAGCTAGGCCGTTTCCGGCTGGCCTTCCTGCAGCTGGCCATAGCCCATAGGGGGCATCGATCGATCAAGCTAAGGGAATCTGTTGTGCAAACATGCGTGCTTGCGTGTGCGCCTGCGTGTTTTCTAGCTCGGATTTGAGAAAAACCACAGTGGCTAGGGATCACATGCGAGAAAGCTAGCAATGTGTGATGGCTGGCATTGCTCTGCAGTCAGTGCATGCATCCACTTTACTCTGGGAAGAGCCGTGCTTCTTGTTAGAACACCAGAAGCTGCAAGAACCAAGATAGAAAGATTACGTCTTTTGACGAATCGAGATCGGTCTCTGCTTTTGCTATAGCAACGAACCTGCAAAAGTGCAGTACATAGATGTTTACGTGGCTTTACCTACATGCACGTCGATCGGTCGTGCCGCACCCACTTATTCCAGTGGCCAAATTCTGGTTGACCAACGAGAGGAAACGAAAATGACGATACGCCCAAGGAACCATTTCCCCTCCCATCCCGGTGGTCGTTTTCGTTAGGTGCACTGCACTGGGAAAGCAGTAGATCGACGAGAACGTACCGTCTCCAACCAGAAATATTTGAGCCACGAAACAATTAATATTGGCACGGTGGCACCTTCTGCCGCCGGCGGCCGGACTAGTGCACTAGTGCATGTACACACGTATATGGCGCGCGGGTATACCTTGTGCCTGTTTGACCATTTCACTACCTCTGCCATTGCTATACGCCGGTGGTTACCTCTGCCATTTTAGCACATTTGCTATCACACAGATGTAAAAACAAAATTGGCCATTAGTCAATTACCCCCTCGTTTCTAAATATAAAAGCTACTTCAAATGTGGTTTAGATACGATTGAAATAGGTGAATATAAACACTAATACGTGTCTAGATACATGTGAATCTGAAAAAGGTTAACACATCTTATATCTAGAAACCGATGGAGTAGTATTTTCTTTGAGAGACAGGCACAATTCCTATCTAGCCCCGCCAAATCTTCTCTTTTTTGTTTCTCCCAAACAACAACAAAAAATAGAAGGCAACTTTTCAAGTCAACAAATCAGTAGTACTGCAATGTGCACAAATATTTTTGGATTTTGTGGTGCCGTGCAAAGATCTAAAATAATACCCCCCCCCCCCCCCCCCCCCATACAAAAATATAATATGTTTTAGACATTTAGCTTTTTCTAATATGGATGTATCTAGACACGTATTAGTGTGTAGATTCAGTCATTTCAATCCGTGTGTAGTCCGTATTGAAATATCTAAAACTTATATTTTGGTAGAGAGGAAGTAGAATTTACATTCATTTTAGATATTTCGGGTGCACTAAATAACCCAAAACAATTTCTGCATAGGGTAGTACTTGTATTTTGTCGACTTACAAAGTTTCAAATTCAAATGCCTTTTTTGTTTGAGACAAACAAAGAAGAGAACTTTATACACACCGATCTCAATGCAAATCTGGAGGTTCTAGATCGGAGATGCACATGCCTGGATGCTCAATCACAAGTTTTCCTATTTTCTTGCCACCGTATCGAGGTGATCAGAATGGAGCCTCGACTGAACAGGGTGGACCGGAGATGGCAAACGAGATGTTGCCCAGATCCAAGGGGTTAGTTAGAGTTGGAGGGTTTTGTGCTAGGGTGTGGTGCCACAATAGCAATTGAGTCGTGCTGATGGTTGCATTCATGGTAATAGGGTCGATAGAACTAGTGTGAAGGGGTGTGGAATGTTAAAGGATGCCGCAACGTGAGAATGTGTCGATGAGTTATTAAGAGGCACCAAGCAGGCAAAGTGGTGGCCGGACTTGACAATGGTCCACCAAAGATGTGGCGAGGTTGACACTAGGAAGAGTGGTGACTCAATCTGATGACGGTAGCCACCAAAATGCCAAGAAAGAGGGCGATGGTAGGTCGATATGGAAACACATGAGATTCTTGAGAGGGTTAACTAATTAACCCTTGAGGGAGATGGAAAAGGTAGTAATCTTTTGTAGAACTATTTGAAATATGATGAATATTTTTTGATAACGAAGAATTTATGTCAAACTTGAACTAAATAGCGAAGAAGCTCACACATAATTACCCCCAATCTGAATAGGCCGATGAAGGTTCGATAACTTAAAAAAAAAGCATAGAAGTTTTTTTTTTCACGCAAAATAATCTGGCCTTTTAGAAAAAGATGTCACGAGGGTTTAGAAGTTTTCCATCTCAAAATTAATCGCACCTTACCAAAATATTACAAATATCGAAATTACCTTGTCTAAATTTCAGACGGATTTTGAGCAAATTTATGTTTGAAATGAATTTGGTTTTAATATGAGCTGAAATTTAGAGGTAAGTAAATATTTTTGTAGCCACCAAAATTCATTCAAATGTCGTTCGAAACTTGCTCTTTCCCGCGAACGCTTGAACATAAGGCTGTATGCAGTAGAACACACGAGCTGACTGACGCCATGGTGTTGCGTTTGCAGCTTGGCATGGGCAGCGCGCTGGAGACGCTGTGCGGGCAGGCCGTCGGCGCGGGTCAGGTGAACATGCTGGGCGTGTACATCCAGCGTCGTGGATCATCTGCGGCGCCACCGCGCTGGCGCTGGCCCCGACCTACATTTTCACGGCGCCGATCCTCCGCGCGCTCCACCAGCCGCTGCCATCTCCACCGTGGCGGGCGGTACACGCGGTGGGTTCTCCCGCAGCTGTTCGCCTACGCCGCCAACTTCCCGCTGCAGAAGTTCTTCCAGGCGCAGAGCAAGTGTGGGCCATGACCTTCATCTCCGGCGCCGGGCTCGCCCTCCACGTCACGCTCAACTTCGTCTTCGTCACGCGCCTCGGCTACGGCCTGTTCGGCGCCGCCATGATCGGGAACGTCACCTGGGGGTCATCATCGTCGCGCAGTTCGCGTACCTCGTCTCCGGCTGCTTCCCGGAGGCGTGGACGGGTTCTCGCTGCTCGCGTTCAAAAACCTCGCCGCCTTCGTCAGGCTCTCCCTCGCCTCCGCCGTCATGCTCTGGTTCGTACACCTTTCAATACACGATTACTATATAACTCAATCAACTGGTAGATTAACTTTTATGTGCGTGTTTGTTATCTAGCTTGGAGCTATGGTACTACACTGCAGTGCTGATCCTTGTGGGTCTCCTGAAGAATGCCCAACTCCAGGTTGACGTCATGTCAGTTTGGTAAGCAATTTGTCAGTGACAAACCTGTAACTGAACCTCGTGTACATGTTCAGAAACTAAACCAAATACTGATTAAATGGTGTCTGAAATTTACAGCATCAACTACCAGCTCTGGACCCTGATGGTGGCACTAGGCTTCAATGCAGCAGTGAGGTGATGCTATGCAACAAGACAAGTCAGTACGCTAGTACGGCTAACAGAAATTTATCGTTGTTAATATAGTCATCTTGTTTGATCTTGCAGCGTTAGAGTGTCGAACGAGCTTGGCGCCAACAGCCGAAGGCGGCCAATTTCGCGGTGATCATGGCGGTTTCGACGTCCGCCGCCATCGGGGCGGTGTTCCTGGCCGTGTTCCTCATCTGGAGGATGGAGCTGCCGCGGTTCTTCAGCGACAACGAGGAGGTGGTGAGCGAAGCCGCAAAGCTGGGCTACCTTCTCGCAGCAACCATCTTCCTCAACAGCATCCAGCCCGTGCTCTCAGGCACGTACTACTAGTACTACACCGATCAGTTTTCAATGTAATGGCAGCTGGAACATCTGAAGATTCTGACGAGCTGACTGTTGGGTGTGAATGATTGTGCAGGCGTGGCGATAGGAGCAGGGTGGCAGTCGCTCGTGGCGTTCATAAACATCGGCTGCTACTACTTGGTTGGCCTTCCACTGGGAGCCCTCTTTGGGTTCAAGCTAAAGCTTGGTGCATTGGTAAGAACAAGATCAAATCCGCTTCCATTTTGGATGAACGGGCATTCTTATTCTGACCTGCTCTGAATATACAACAATGTGACAAGAAAATGGATTTCTGTAGGGGATTTGGGTGGGCATGTCAATTGGCACGCTGCTCCAGACTGCTGTACTTCTCGTAATCTGCGTCAGAACCAAATGGGAGAAACAGGTGCAGCACAATACCAACATCACTAGTCAATCGAAGTTTTTAATATATAAACAATGGCTCGATCGAAGTCGAACAGATCTTTATTTCCAGAAATGTCTGAACTGTTAATGTTGCAGGCTATGTTGGCCGAAGAGAGGATCAGGGAGTGGGGAGGAAGCAGCGACACATTACCTGCAACGACAGCGACGAACAATGGCATAGACCGATGATCAGATGGTTTGTGCACGCAGATTGGACTTCGTTATTCATACTTACATGGAAAAACACCAGGGAGTAGATTGTAGAATTAAGCAACTGTACAGGTTGAGACCGATACACTGTACCTTGACTCTGTAGTTGGGAAACTAAAAAAAAATCATTCATCTTACCGATCAATCTTAATGCCAATTTGTTGTGTGAGGATTGTTGGTCACCTGACTGTGGGCATGCAAACTGGGAGTGTGTGTATTGCCGACCTGGAGTACGGGTTTCAGTGCTTCCAGAGCTCAACTCCAAGGACCCTGGGACGATCTATTTTCCAACCTCAGTTGTTAAGGCGCAAGATAGCTCAGCACCATAGTCATTAACCCTAAACTCGTGAAATCGCATGTTTTTTTTACCGGCCTTCGAGCTACAGACATTTTGTCAAATTTCAGATTATTTTGTTTCGATATACTAGTACAGAACATCACACGCTGAGTCGCTGACTGGTTTCGTGGCATGGTCAGTTTGCGCTCAAGACTTGGGAGCTTGGGGTTTGATCTAGCTAGAGTGCTAGACACGACGAGAAGGCAAAAGCATCTGCTTGCTCTGTAGCTTCACGGAGTATCTTGTGTCCTCGAATTTGTAGCGGTGTTACTCATGTCTATCTTGTGGTCAGCGACACCTTTTGTAGAAAAAGAAAATCATATCTAGCTTACACTAACAAGTTTTATTATCAGATTTTCCTCTGTTGAGATATTAAATGTTGGCCCTTGACATGTACTACTAGTTAGCCTAGCTCTAACTTTAGAAAAAAGACATAAAAGTACACATTTACCTAAAGGCATAGCTTTCAGACATCAAAATACATGCAGAATTTCTTGTGTGTACACCAAATATCAATACTGTACATTATGCACAGTCATAAAATGAGTATGGACAGCTAAAGATCACTCTATCTGTAATCATCTCATGTTTGAGATCACCCTATCAACTTTATATCTACAGCACAGCCGAAAAGGTTTCTGCAACTTATGGTATGATGAAAACTGAATCCCCATTTCTTATGTCTTCTATTGGTGATCTAATGTATATACTCTTTGGTATACTCCCTCCGATCCATATTAGTGGGCATAGCTTTGTCTAAATTCATATGTATCTAGTTAAGTATTTAGACTAGATACATGTGTATCTAGACAAAGTTGTACCCACTAATATGGATCGGAGGTAGTACCAAACTCTGAACCAAAAAAGTCCTCATGGTATATATACCCATGCTCACATGTTGAAGAGCTAACCCTACCTCAACGTGGAAAGGAACCCGTCCGTTTGATTTGATCAAGGGTACTTCTCAAGCCATAGCGTTCAACTGCTTGCATACCAGCTCGAAACCCATCGCCATAGATTGGAGAGGGATCTGTTTCGATCTGGCGCTTGAAGAATTCTCCGAGTTTTTTCTCGAAGTCAGTCTTTTCACCTTTTTTCGAAGAAAGTGTTATTGTATCTTCTGCTGCTACAGCTGCTTCTGCTTCTGCTGCTGCCGCCTCTGCTTCTGCTGCTACTGCTGCCTCTGCTGCTGCTGCAGAGGTGGTTGCAGTGCTACTACTTGAACCTGATACGATTTCAGACTCGAGCCAGAGATGAGCTAGAACCTGACAGATGCCTTCTTCAACCTCTGGACTAAGGATTCGGTACCCTACAAATACAACATATCAATCAATATAAGTAGATTTGATGACCCAGAAATAGAAATATGAAGAGATACAAGATGCTGCAAGAAACAAAATAGACATGCACAATAGAAGTACCTTTAAGCCGAAGGTACGCATGCATCATCTCGTGAGCAAGAATATAGCCAGTGAGCAATCTGCATGCAATAAAATAAGTGGAAATGAAAACCTACGCACAGCCGCAACAAAGAACTTCATACAAGTTCGTAGACAGGATGCAGAATCAGCATCAATCTATCATGAACTACATCAGTTGTACTCAATTTGGGGAAATTTTAAATTACTGAACTTACCTTGGCATCAATCTATCATGAACTACATCAGTTGTACTCAATTTGGGGAAAATTTTAAATTACTGAACTTACCTTGGCAAACCATAGAGTACAAGAATTGCAGTCACTTCACACCGCCTAGCTAGTTTGTATGGTCCTGTAGAAATGTCTCTGATTTTGTTCCCTGGTCCAATTATTGGTCGTCGCAGTATCTGTATACAGTCATGTTATTTAACCACGAATGCTCATAACTATCAACGTCACATACAAGATGTTTTAATTACTTACCATTCTGACAATTTGCTCTTCTGACAGGCAGAGACCCCTGGTTTCAGGAAGGTGATGCCCCTATAAAGAAGGTTAAAAGATTAATTAGTTCATCAAAAAACATTACGCAAATAATATTGCAAAATAATGGATATCATGTCATTTACCATTTTCTCCGTTTCCATGGCTTCGTTTAAAGCTTGCCGTTCAACCAAAAGCAAGGGAATTTGTTGTTCTACTTTCATGTTCAAACCCTCATAAAATTCCTGGATATCAATGTATACTGGTTGGCACTCCTCCGTGTCCATTATTGAAGTATATAGACACTCCAAACAGAGTTTCCTGCCATCATCCAATGTGATGTACTTGATATCCTTTGGCTGGGGTTGATGATAAAAAATGGAAGAAGTTAAACTTATTAAACTAACCAAATGCGAATATGTGCACTTCCTGGTATAAAATAAACATATCCGCACTATGAATAGCAAAAAGAAAACATAAAATGTATAATCCTGTTTCTGAAAACAAACACACATGTATAAACTGAAGGAGCTATGATGAAAGTAAACAACCAGTTAATTTCTGATTGGCATAGCCATAACCCTAACCTCCATTCGTTCGCAACTACAGCACCTAGAGGTACCATCATTGTCATGTGAAGGACAATACTTCTGCATCCAGAAAGGATGGGCCCGGTATTCAATGGAACCATTTGTATTTGTTCGAATCTGTTCACAAAAATGTAATTAGTACAGTTCAACAAATAAATAAAAAATAGCTACCACTAAATACTCAAGCTCACTCATAAACTTGAAAAACAGATGCTTACAAAGTTCTTGCAAACATCACATTTTGGATGGAAGAGCTCCTTGTAGCAGGAACTGTGGTATGGATGATCTTCATGTACTGCAAACTTGCGAACAGAAAAGTCGGCATTAATAATTTATGACAAATTGAAGTATATTACATAAAATAGGCTATGTTTTTGTACCTCGTAGTCTGATATTGGCATAGTGCAAGATAAACACCTGAAGCAGTGAGGGTGCCAAACAGAATCCATACAACTGAGAAACTGTCCATGCCCAAGTGGAGTTTTACATCCAGCACAAACCCTACACAAGTCAATATGGTGCACCATATCTGTTCAAATTACAGAAAAAGAAGATCCTGGGAAAAAATGGAGACAGATGCCAATGATTCTACTGTCTAGTAATAGAGTAGAACTCAAGGAGATAATTGACTCCATGTTGCAAGTATAAGAGTGTGAATTTACAAAGCCAATGTCAAAGATAGAATTGTGTCATGACTTAAAGGGAAGCGGAAGATAGATGTCATTTATTAAATTTTGAAAAGTCTGACTACCAATAGTATTTAATTTGTCACCTGTAACGATATTGCTAGTTTTTTGCAAAAATAACTTCGATTTCACTATAAGTTTTAATAATCTTTTACTAACATATAGTTGGAAATACATGGTCAAAGGTGTGTATCAGAGACCACATTGATTCTGGAAACAAGTATAAGGAATGGAGGTAGTGATAACTGATAACCAATAAATAAAATACTTCTGGGGCACTACACCCAATCAACACGTCAGTGCATACGCTCGCAACACTAATCAAATGGTCATAATCAGGGAAGTTACACCATATAGCAGTTATCTGGATTTACCTACATCCACCGGTAAGCCTAAACACTGCCCAAGTCATTCCGAGCTTAATTTTTTATTTAAAGTTTTTCACAAGCCGTACCCTTGGAAAAAAAAATGCAACTATCCTACTGGTAAGTAGCACACTTCACAGGGAGGAGCCTAAGAAGTCACTGTTACTTGGGTACAAATATTTTTGAAGCATAAATATTGATCCCTGGTCCCAATCCCATCCTGATCTTTCACTTACCAATATGATTTAAATTAACAGTATAAAGTAGGTTACAGGGTATGGAACAATATGATTCACATATTCAGAAGACAGATGCTCCGTAACGGAATGGCTTAGTAATTGTGTCATAGCACATGCCTGTGCCTTCACATATCATGCTAATCATTCTTACCTTTTGTGAGATCAACAAGGCTAAACATCCAAAATCCTAATCATTCACACCATTTGTGAGATCAACAAGTCGTACCAAATTAAGCACATCTCAACCAAAAATATCTGCATGGTTTTGTTTTTTTGCTCTAAAATTAATTGGGTAGATCAAATCATCACATAATCCCCAGTAGATTGCCAATCAATACCTCACTAATGCAAACATCACTTAGTGGTATCTTTGAAACAAAAGCAACACATATTTTTCCGAGTTGACGACGGTTATTTAAATTGTCAT
Source organism: Poa pratensis (assembly GCA_947311845.1). NCBI lineage: Eukaryota > Viridiplantae > Streptophyta > Magnoliopsida > Poales > Poaceae > Poa > Poa pratensis. The sequence continues at coordinate 39,600,995 of CAMZMU010000040.1, forward strand.
AAATCTTGTGGTGCATCATAATGAACCATTATAACAAATACCTCAATCTACTCGAGGGCAAAATATCTGGCAGTAAGCTAGCTGCTGAAGTACTATCTGAGCGAACATCTCCTGCCGGAACATTGTGACAAACAGGATGTTCATCCTTCAGACTTTCTTGGAGAGCTCGTGCAAGCTCTTCATCTTCCCCTAAATGATCATCAGTATATACGTCATAAACAAAAGAAAATGACAAAACATTATAAAGATGTTGTCTATCAACTCTGCATATTTGGACATGGTCATTAACCTAGAACTGCTGCTCCAAAATAGGAAATTTAATAACACATAACCAGGTAAAACAATCTCTAAATTATCAAAACTGGCTTAGATGGGATAATACGAACCAATGGCCATTCCCTTCTTTCGATCTTCCTCTGATAAGGATAATGCAATAGCACGATCTATGTCGTCGCTGTTACTGGCATGCGTACCCTACAGTAATGAGGGTCAAATTAGCAACAGTGAAGTAAATAAAGCATTCAAGCTTAAAGTTCCCAGAACTGTCTTTATCTCACATGATTTGTCACAAAGAAGAGCAATTTTGAATTGAGAGACTAAACAAACAAGGAAGAGCATGAGTAATATATAATAGTTGGAACCAAAACTTGAAGAATCATGATTCACTTCGATGCATTTTTATTAATATATTTACAGAGAGTTATTTAAGACATAGAGGAAATAGGCAAATTTGAGCAGTACATCTGACTTAGCGTGCTGAGTTGAATAGCCTTCACCCAAGTTTCCGTCGTACTGTCCTCTTCTAACTTTATTTACAGAACCTTTGACAATTTCGCTCAACAAACCCATGTATTTTTTTATTGGAGGATGAAGATCCATTTTGTTCACCCGATGACGACGATCCTTTGGACGACGACGATCCATTTTGTTCACCTGAATATGAAGATCCTTCTGCCTGCAGTGGAAAGTAAATTCATGAAGAAATAAACTAAGAGGAACCTGCAGATGAGCTCCTTCTTTGCATTATAATCCATTTGTGAGAGGAAGTAAATTTAAAGTTGTAATCCTGCATCTCCTTTAGTATCTCATTTGTTCATTTTCATTGTTACTCCTATGGACTATAGATTTCAATAGTAGACACTGACATTCTAGGAAACAAATAATGCAGTTGTTACTAAAATATTTGTGACTATTGCTTCAAATCTGTACAATACTTTATACTAGGTGCGTAATCATATCTTCCCATGCGATGTTCCCAAAAAAATCCTTCATGTACCTAGAGAAATTAGTTCCTTTTGGAAGTGATTTTCAATTATTGAGTTTAGGAAATACATAGTCAAAAGTTGTGCCATGTTCCTAGACAATCGCCCACATAATATTTATTAAGTACTACAAGCAAAAAACTAGGTGAGATTTGTGTTGGAACGGAATGTTATTAGGTAAATAAAAAAAGGCATAATGATCCATTATCAATCTGAAAGTGAACGAGTGACGCAACCGACTCATGTTTGTGGAAATATCAACATAAGCTTTCAAAGGTATCAAATAATGGAAAAGAAAACTCAGAATAACATTGGAGCGTCAGTAAGAGAAAGCCATGGCTTCTTACCTTAGGGAAGGCAAGCCAGCGACCTTGAACTCAGCAAAATAAAGATGGCGCTGGACCTTCCCTATGTGATGTTATATGAATGAACCACAAGGAACTTCAAGAAGGCGACCACCACACCACGTATCCAGTCTCCACAGCTTTGTGAAGTGCTTGTTTTCCTCTGAGGTCATAGATGAAAATTGATATCAGCTTCATATATTTCCTTTGCGGGTGACAAAAACTAATAGCGGCAAATATAATTGGGAGTCTTTACATAGAAAATTGGTACCAACAATTGAACATGATAATTCAACATATATCGGACATCTAATATACATGAAAACCCTCTCGGAAATTTTGATGATGCAAAATCCACATGCAGTTCAGCTAAAAACAATTAATCAGGCTGTGTGGCAACCAAACTATATCATGCTGCAATTACAGTACGAATCATCGGTTCAAACTAATAGCACCAGAAAATGCATGGGGCATCTTCCAAGGGGAAAGGAATTCTAGCATAAATCAGAATTGCTCATGTGATAACTCCTCGCCTCAGGAAGCCTTCAAAGCCTCGAGTGGATTTAAATTGAGATGGAAAATGTTTTTTTAATCATGAAAAAGATAATCACCGACAAGCAATGGTTAAAATAAGTTCCTGCTTCACCAACAATCAGATCCTAATGGACCAAAACAGGGCATTATAACAAGGACATAATTTTTTATAATGAAATTGGCCATCCTTAAAAAGGACGGCATTAACGTGGATAAAAGGGCCTTAGGGTATCCACAAAGGTGAGTTAACCAGTGTTGAATCGACAGCAAGCAACTCATACAATAGGTCAAAGAGTTAGCATTAAGTGGGATGGGCGTACAAATGCAATGACATTGATTCATAATTTTTTTGTTACTCCTAGAGTCTGAGTCTTAACTAAGAGTGAGTTCTATTCTCTCTCCTCCACATCAACAATCGCCATCCCGTGTAGCAGGATGAAGAGTCAGCTGATGTCATGCCTTAGACAGATACTTGGAGTAGCTAATGCAGCATTTCAAAGATTTCGATGCTATCTTATGTGGTATTGTAGGATGTGGGATATTACGGTCAATGCGGCTCTATGCGACTTTAGTTTAGTAATATGTGGATGGTGTCATGGTGAGTGTCTGTGCCGAGTGTTTCTTGTGCAGTGATGATGGCGTGCAGCAAAACGGCAAAAATGGTGGCATAAATACCTGGATCTCAGTCCAACGGGAGCAAAATCCTCATCGAAGAAGATTCACTGGCGACATATAGAGATCACTGAAGACAACCCCTTCTGATGCTCCCGCTCACCACACTCTCAACTCCTGCATTTGAACAGAAACAGGTCAATGTGCCAGTCCTCACAAAGCAAAGCACCAAAGTTACCTTATTAGCTTACAATTCAACCCCAGAAAAGGACAAGCGCAACCAAAATAACCTCCGAGTGTTCGCAGAAATTGGTAAAATCATCATGGAAACCATCGAATGTCATCCTAATTTACCAAGAGAAGAGCACAAGTAGCTCCGTAGGAACTCACCAAGAGCCAGTAATTCAACAAAGATCTTCTGTCTGTTGGCTTCTTTTTCTTCTTGATCCAGCTGACAACTGGAGATAGCCAGAGAGGCCGCCGGATCTTCCACGCAAGACTCAAAGAAGAATTTGGGGAAAAAGAGATAAGGGGAACGAAACGATGGGAGAGAGAAGCGAAGAACACGTGACACTGACGGGAAGGTAGATGCGGAGTCAAGAAAATTAAGGAGGGGTGAGGTGACACCTCTCTCCGCAAAAACTAACTAACTCCCACCCGCCCGCCCGCCACCGTTCCGCGTCGCGGTCGCGGCGATGTCAACCCCACGCATTGCGTCGAACGCGTCGCGGGCGTGTTTAGTGAGGGAAATTGCAAGGAAACGGCGGTCATTGGTCAAGTCAATTAGTTGCGACCAATGGGGTGGGGTAGAGAGGTCGATCTCCTGTCCTGTGCTCTCCTCGTGTCGCGGCACTCTGCGCCGCCGGCGGGGAGATGCGCCGGCTGCAAGCGGTGACCGCGTGAGGCTGCTCGCTCCCCTCTGCTCTGCCAGGTTGGGGATAGAAAAAGGTCAGGAATTTTTCATTTTACGGGAAACCGGTGGGGTTTATTACACTGCTGGTACAGCCAAATATCGCTGACAACCAAAACCATAGTTTGCAGTCACACACACTACTTTAAGACTAGTCACAATGGGGAGTAACATAGGAGTAACATCAGTGACACATAGGCAAAAAATCAGGCAAAAAATCTGATGTGACGGGTAATTAATGAGGAGAGATATGGTTGTGGTAACTAGCTATGTTACCATAACATCACACATTTCAAGGCAAGATGAGTGTACAACCTATTAAATATGACACTACACACATGTTACTCCCCACTATGGAGGTAGTAACTTAGAGTAATAACATATGCATGTTACTAGTCTAAGTTACTCCCCATTGTGACTAGTCTAAGAGCGTCATAGATCAAGGATGTGTTGAACATTATCTGGGTGAAAGCTATGTATCACATGTTCCGGTAACTTGGTTGATCAAATCACAAACCTGGTCAAGTTGGTGATGGCCCCGATGGAAACTTGGTCTCTTGGTTACGACGGTAGGGGTCCAAGGAATCAAGGATCACGCCAGACTCGTAAGTATAGGATAGGCCATTATAGTATCCACGACTGTAAAAATATCGCCATTGGGTAAGTAACATGCTCTCGAAAATATATGTCACAAAATGTCGCGGGATTGTTTTCATTACCATATTTTTGTAGAAGGCAGAATTTCAAGTACAAGACAGTTACAACTCGATGCGAACAACGAGTGAAGTACAAACTTCACACCGGTTAGTCCGAAGACATCCACCAACGATATTACAACTTCAACGCAAGAGAGCATATCCTAAACTAAGCAACAAAGCCAGCGACGCCTGTCACCTCCGATGATCAACAACTCTCCTTGAACTCCCCTTGTCGACACACCATCCACCCTTGATGCCAAGAAGGAGGTGGCAAGTGAATGGCGGAATTTGGTCGGTCGGGATTGTTAAATTGTGCCTTCATCACTAGAAGCGAGTAATCTTCAAATAGAAGGTGGGATACACTATGTTTAGAGGGGTAGATCTGAATCCCAGAGATCAATCCTTGAGCTTTGGTGGTAAGATGCAGGAGTGGATTGACTACATCAAGAGGGTATGGCAGAACTTGCCATGGGAGCAGCGGCTCCAACCTAAGTACTACATGTCGTCGCGTCATTGGGACAACGTGGTGCTGGCGGAGCACGCGACCCGACAAGGTAGATTACCGGCAGACGCTCGCCACCCGCGGAGTGGCTCACTTTTGAAACGAGGTGCACTCCGACGAAACGTCCGGCGAGCCGGAAGAGAAGGAAAGTGGCCGGGTTGAGAGACTTCGATGACGAGCACGCGGTCAGTGGCGCGGCACGCGGGCGGCAATCGAAGCATGCCTAATGCTGCTGCAACCTCCACCTCCACCGCCGGCACAATGCAGTCCACAAGCTGCTGCGCTGGTCATCGACATCGCCTTCGACACGACTAGGGTGACGACCCAGGGGCATGCAAATTCCTCAAGGCCACAGCCCCCACCACCACCTCCTCCAGCGCCGGTCATCGACGTCACCTCCGACAACGGGCCAGCTGCGCCCGAGTTCCTCGCCACCAGAGATTGGACTAGGGTTTAGATTTAGATGGCCTTTAGATTTGCAAAATAGATCTAAAAAATGAATAAAATTTCGTAACCGTTGTTTAATTTTCTGTTTTGTCCTTTGGGTCTTCGGCCGCTTAGATTGACGGTGTGCCAGTTCCCTAGCGGCGTGTTCGTTAGTGGCGTACGCTCATGCGCGCCACCCGTGGACCGCGCGCGCACCTAGTAGCTACTACTAGTGGCGCATAACCAATGAAATGTGTAATACATGCCAGGGGCTAAATCGACACGTCATTGGTAAGCTATTTCCTACTAGTGGTTAGTTCTTGCCATCTTAGATCTTCTGCTTCACGGCAATTAATTCCAAATAACTTCCCCCATGAATTCATACCTTGAATCGAATTTCTCAAAAAAGAACTCCAGACTATCGTTGAGTTCACCCATCTCGCAGTTCGTCGTCTACTAGCTCGCCCACTGGAGCCGGAAAGAAGATTAGATCTCTCTGTCGAAACCGCACCGCCATTTCTCGAGAGGTGATATCCCACCATCATTATTACCGCACATGATCGAAGCAGGTAACAAGGGAGAACATGTGCTTTTTTCAAATCAATTATGTGCCAGCCCATTATGCGCTATGTCTCAAGGCCCATGTACACACCCCGGCGTATGCCCTTTCTCCATAAGCCGTCACACCTGACATATCAAACCGTATTGCGGCGTATCTATTTCAAAATAAAGATGGAGTTCACTGAAACACGCAGACAAACGTCTGGGATATCGATCGGTCATCTCTCATATGTGCTTTTGGTTAGAATAAAAAAATCTGGTAGATGACAAAGGATACTACTAATAACTAGCTAGTTTCTTTGAAAATCAGTAATGATACTACCAATTTAACATTATAGATGAGGCGGGGGGGGGGGGGGGGGGGGGGGTGCAAGCGCCCCTCCAGACAAACCCATAAGGACTATTCGCTTATTCACAACTCAAATACAACATGTGTTTCTTTGCTTGATATATTTGACAATGTATTGGGCATGCTGGCCTTGTAATGGGTAACAAGCATCATTGTAGGCATGCATGTACGAGATCAAAAGCACGGCTGTCTGTCCAAGTTATGGATTTTGCTAATGATATGCTGTGTTGAGTCTCTCACGTACTAATTCTTATTTTCCTCCTCTTTGTACATAACATATATTGTTGTTCCTAAAAACTAGCTAGTTTCTTAGAAAGAATGAACGATACCATCGATTTAACGACCTTTTGTCCGAGTTCCGGATCTCGGAAATCCTAAGATAGTAATTCTTATTTTGTTTTTCTCCTCTTTGTACATAACTTATGATGACTTGTGTGTTTTGATCACATGGAAACTCATCTACTACAATGGCATCACTTACTTGCGTGGTGGTATCATCGGGATGACGGTCAGCTTCCACACTAGTCAACACCACGTGTGGTGCTACGCGCATATGCGGTGACCCAATACACCACTGCATGTTGTAGTGTATAAGTCATTGACACATCATGGATGTATTTATCCATAAATATCACGTCCCTCAGAGTAGTACAATAGAAATATTGCGGGTCCAATTCTTACATTTTATTGCACACTGCTAAAAATTACAAGCCAAAAGTGGATATAAAACTCAACTTCCTCCTCAGTCAGTTGAGAAAGATCAAACGAACTAGTGTCAACATTGGAGAGTTGACGTGCGACTTGTAAAAGCAACTGCATGCATTTCTGATATGGTCTCAGTAATCTGTAATAACTTTTGATGTGCACACCGTCTTTCAGGGATATCAAATGATAGATGCTTTCTTGAGGTTGTCAAGTGATTTAAAACCATTCTTTATCTATGGCATGTGAAAGGCTTTGTCTATTTATCACCTGATGTGTAACTTTCTCTGGTTTTAGTTTATTGCCTTATCATATTAATTCTTTCACGCAATAAAAAGCTTCCCTCTGATCATATGTTAGTGAATTCTTTTGCAGGTTTGGACATGTTTCATGGTTGTAATTGGCTGCTTTGTGCATGAAGAGATGACAATAAGGTGTAGGCATATGTTATCAGTGATTTCCCTTGCTTGAATTATTTAACATTTGTGTCAGTTCATTCTACTTGTGATTACCAGTTTAGAATATATTTTATATTTTGTATTTTGTTTCCTACTATAGGTTGAAGAATGCGCTTACCAGTTTTTTCTATATCTCATATAGCCTGTTATATTATGTAGATAGTTGATACCAAGCAAACTTTTTTAGTTTGAACACAAAGACAATCTTAGTGATAAGTGGTTGCAGTGATCAACATTTCATGTCCCTTTTGCATTCAAATTGGAGGTAGTGTTTTCTATAACAACATAAATGACATTGTATATTTTAGAATGAGAGATGGATTGACAGTAGATAGACGTTTAATCCTACTTTCTTTCTGCACCAGGAGTTGAGCAAAGAACTTCGCCCATGGAAAGGCCCCAAGCTGGAGTCCCCACTAGCGTAAGGGCTGGTGTAAGAACAGTTGTTGTACCCAGCTTTGACACCCGCCTTCGGCTACTTTTAAAGGCCCTGAAATGATAAATGGTTTGATGCACTTGTATATGCTGAGGTGGGTTTCCATTTTCAGATGAGCTGGTTTAGCTAAGCCTGTATTTTACGAACAAGGTGTTTTGGCTCCCGGGTGCATATGCTCCTGCTATGTTTTTTACATTAAAAAAATATGAAGGCATTTCGAAAAAATCTAGAAAAAATTGGGCACAAACATATACAAGTTTTCAATATTCGTGCAAAATTTCGAAAGGAAATAATACTTTCTATGGTATGTGCAAAAAAGGCAAAATCTGTGCTTTGAAAAATGTATTTTTAAATCTCATTTCGGCGACAGATTTTGTCTTTTATGCACATGCCACAGAAAATGTCATTTCCTTCCGAAATTTTGCACGAATGTTAAAAAATTTGTATATGTTTGTGCCCAATTCTTTTCAAAATATTTAGAAGTGTTTTCACATTTTTGAAATTGTGAAAAACATAACAGGAGCATATGCACCCGGTAATTAAAGTGGATTTCCCGTATTTTACCACATTTAGCTAGTCTGTTATTTTAACATTGTGTCTGTATTATTGCCCTCTATATCCAAGTCTGATCTCCAGTTCTCGTATCCTTTAAAGTTTAAACTATGTTCTGTATCCAAGTTTGATCTCGAGTTTCTCTATTTTTTAAACTATGTTATGTGGTATGTCAGCTAACAGGTTGCGGCTGAAAAGCCAAACGCAACAATATTCTAGAAATTAGTGTGTTATTAGGCCTGAAACCTGAACAGGCTGTGTATACGAGCGATGCCCTTAGGAATGATTTATGGGGAGTCAGGGATGCAAGCTATGATGCATGGTGTTGGGGCAGTGATGTTCACTCCTTGAAGGCAGGAAGTGATCACATCTACCCTCAGGACGCTAGCGTCGCCATCGCTGGTTCCCCTGCCTTCCACCGTCCGCTAAGGTGGCATGGGGTGGGGGGACCTCGGATCCGTGTCTGGTCATATAGGGTCTTTGAGTTCTTCGCTCCGGCAAAGGGGCATCTATGAAGATAAGAATAAAGATCCGTCAGCCCACTCCTGATAGATGTTCTTTTCTGGAGGAGCGTCGACAGGTTGGAGTTTGAAGTTGAGCATCAGGCATTAGGCCTGGCGTGATAAGTGTCTGTCTACGGCGACGTCGTTCTGTGGAGGGGATGATGTCGCAGTGTATTGATTCCCTCAAGTTCCGTCTCCGCTTGATGAGGCTTAGCTAGGTACAACTTCGTCAGGAAACTTGCGACTTTGGTGTCCCCCATCTCCGCCTGGCCGAAGCTGGGATTATCTCCCAGCCCACCTCAGTATTATCTTATCTGGGACGACGATCTCTTAAGATCATGGTCGCCGACATCTTCTGGTCTACGTCGACGACTCTTCCTGGTCGCTGCTTCTACAAGCGCCTGGGTTTTTAAGTTTTCTCTGACACGAGCTTTGCTACGCCGGAGACCCAGAAGCGGCATCGAGTTTTGCTCACGGCGCGCCATCGAGGAACGCAGAAGGAAGTTGGTGCCGAACTTTTCAACAATCTATGTGTTATTTCTTTTTATTATAAGGCTATTCTTGTAAGGGCTGGTTTCAGATAATATATTGGATTATGTCTTTTCTGCAGAAAAATAAACAACAACCTGATTGTCTTATTTCGTTGTTTATGAATTTACTTCTATCGTCTTTATTAGCTTCCCAAATTTCTTGAAGTGCTAATATAAAGCTTGTATGGTTTTGCATGATTATATTCCTTTTATAAAGTTGAACCTCATGCATTGTTTTCTTTGTCCCATTGAAACTTGGGCATACACATCTTCTACACAAAAATCGATGTATTTTTTCCTGCGACGTAACAAACAATTTCAGTAACATATTCATACGTTCTCAATTCATGTAGGACTCAATGTGTGATGAAATCATATTTCTATTTCATATCCTAGGAATCAAAGAGCCCCACGTAATAAAAATTAGCAACATGTAAATTAAATTGTAAGGTTTACATATTCAAATTAAACAGTCGTCCATACAAGACATCCATATCGTGAGTGGCGCGTGGGACCCTTCGCAAGCCCAGATCAGTACCCACTTCTACTCCCGGTTTCACCTTCAGACCCATCGCCAACGGAAGAAAATCTTATGCGACCTACCATGGTACGACCCAGGAGTGGACCAAGTTTAGCACCGTCCGATTTGATCAACGGGAAAAAAAGCAAGCGCGCTGGGGGAAGCAGGCGGCCACGCGTCGGCCATGCCGCCGGGTCCAGCCCGGCGACCCGGTCGCATAAGATTATTTTCGATCGCCAACGGCCAACACTCTTTTTTTTTTAACAACCCGCCGCTCCAACGGCTAGTTTCCCTTCCGCTCCTGCTCAAATCAAAATCCGTCGCAACTCGCCACTGCCAGAGCACCACCGCAGCCTCCTCCTCGTACCACACCATCGCCGGCGCTGCTCTCACGAGCTAGCCAATTAGCTAGATCCGGGAAAGGAAGCGAGAGCCAGCGCAGATGGAGATCCCCGTCAGGCTCGGCACCGCGGAGGAGGAGGAGCTGGAGGAGTACGACAGCGTGTTCTACGAGGACATCGAGGCGCCCAAGTTCGTCGACCTCACCGCGCCCGACGCCGCCCGCCCCACAGACGACCCCTCCTGGTTCTGCCTCCGCGTAGGTGAGCAATCGATATCACTTCCCCTTCCCACCGCGTTCGTGACCGAATCTGCGGCGCAAAGACACCAAATTCGGTGTGGTGATGATCCGTGACCGCAGGTTGCGACCAGAGGCACGAGCATGTCGACCCGGAGGCCCTGCACAGGAGCTTCGTCATGCGGGTCATGGCGGCGAGGAGCCCCAATGTCAGGCTGCAGAGAGCCATCAGCAGGAGGAACCAGAGGTGCGTGCTTCTATGATCTGATTTCTTTTATTTCTCGCCGCCGACCTGAATTCAATTGGACCGACTGTTATTTCGACTGACGCGCGTCCGTTTGTCAATATCGTGCAGCTCGATGCTACCGAGACTCCCTCAATCTGTGCCGGCGAAGCCGCGGAGGACCCGGATGACGAGGCTGAGCATGGCGACGGAGGCGGCCGCGAAGGCGGCGAGGGCCAGGCTGAACGGTCACGGGATCCGCAGCCTGAGAGACTCTCCGGTCCGGACCAAGGCGGCCAGGGTGGAACCGTCCAGCGCGAGGAAGAAGGCGCTGACGACGCCCAGCAGCAAGGCCGTGCTGCGGCCGAGGCAGGAACCGTTCCTCAGCGCGAAGCACCAGAAGGAGCCGGTCGCGACGGCAGAGATGAAGGGGACCGTGGTGAAGGCGCTGTTCATGAGCACGCCCAAGAAGGAGACGCCGGCCAAGACCCAGGCTCCTCCCGTGGCCGAGGTCTGTTCCAAGATGAAGAGGCTCAACCTGGCGTGCAGGGAGGTGCCTAGCCGGTACCTGTCCCAGCTGTCCACACCGAAGACCACCAAGAAATGCGAAGAGACGACGGCCGCGGTGAAGAGTGCGAAGAGAGTGCAGCAGCCAAAGAATGGGAAGAAGATCTTAGGAGTTAACAGAATGGACGAAGCCGACAAGGAGAATGTGCCGCAGGGATCACGGATGGAGGTGGAGCCGTTGCAGCCTGACAACCATGACGACGACGGCGACAAGGAGAATATGTCATATGGTGATCACCTGGCCGAGCAAGCCTCAAATCGGCAAGATGAAAACATGAACCAGTTGGGGAACAATGGGAATGCTCCTCAAAAGGTACTGAAACTGATGCCAGTAATGTGGGTTCCCATAGTTTAGCTGTAGCCTGTAGGTAGGATACGAGGAAACTGAAATGCTGCCATGACTAAATGCAGGTGGTTAAAAGGATGAACAACAAGGTGAATGCAGAGCAAGGAGGAAAGCTCAAGAAAACCATTCAGAGGCCATTTAGGCTGAGGACTGATGTGAGTTATGACTGTCTATTTGCTCGTTTTTGTGAAAGATTGCACTCAGTTGCTGATTCGCCTTGGTGCTGCTTTTAGGAAAGACAAGTGTTGAAAGAGGCATATCCAGAAAGAAAACAGACGGCCTCCGAGAAGAACACCTTGCGAGTACTGAAGGATGAAAATAGACGAGTGATGGTAAGTTGAATCATGATCGCACGACGCCAGATTTGCTTATTCGACAACCGCATGGTTTACTTATCGTTCTGTTTGTATCTACTATGATGCAGCAAACTGGAAGATGCCCTGATGGAAAGGGACGAGATAAACTGACTTGTGGGAGAAACTGGTGAGCGTTTACCTTCCCTGCCCAAATCAATTAGAAACACGCATACTGAATTGCTGATCTGTTCATATTGCCATATTCAGAAGAAACAATATATACAAGCTGCCACAATTCAGCTTGCGGGTTTCAATAGCATCCGATGCAACAATGCGAGGCCTGCACTGATGAAAGACAAAACCGTTGAGAAATCACAGAAAGTTGTGACACTGACGAAAGGCAAAACCATCGAGACATCACAAAGAGTTGCGAGGACAGCGTCATCAACAAGAACTGCAAAAATAACAAGGTATACAAAACTAAATCAGTTCAGTCAATCAGTCAGTCATTGATTTCTGAATGTTTTTCCTTTCTCTGTGTTCAGTGGATTCACAGCAGCCTCTCGAGTTGGGAAAGAAGGGAAGACCTCGGTGAAAACATCCAGGCTCCAGGCGGCAGCAGCTTGACTATAACAGGTGGCAAAAGGGGAGGAAAAGACAAACGTTTATATTGTCTCTGCTCCATTCAAAGATGAAATGTGTATCTATGACGTCGAATTCGCTTCCTGAGTTTTGTTAACTAGAAGTGTACACTGAGGAGGGGGTGGCCAAGAACTCACACCAACAGGGTTGTATCAAGTTTTCCTTGTTTCTGTCCATGAAAACTGGTGTGATGGGTGAAATTATTTTGTTATGCACCATCTTTACTAGACATTCTTTTGTAACTGAAAGCCCATAAGAAATTAATTAAGTAATGGAGAAATGTGTATCTATGGCGTGAGTTCCATCAAATTTCCTTGTCTCTGCCCATGGAATTTGTGTGATGGGTGAAACTCTTTTGTTTTGTACCATACTTACTAGACATTCTATGGTAACTGAAAGCCCATAAGGAAGCTCGATCTGCTCATACAATTCATGTTTTTCTTTATACTCTCCTTTGTTCCCTGTGAACATTTCCTGGGGTTCGTCGTTTGAGAGTGAACCTAGCGTTTTTTTTTTCTGGTTGGATGCAAACCTAGTGTGGACTGGTTGAAATTTTGAATGGAATATGCTTGCTAGATTATATTAAATTGTCCATTGCTAGCTGCCAGTTGCTGTGTGGATATGCTAACTTCTTATTTACTGCTATTCAGCTGCTTACTCTAGCAACTGCAAGCCATCTGATACTGTAGCCACTACTTCAAGAATTAAACCAAATAAATTCAGGTATTTTTGGTACACAAATCTAGATTGATGGTAATTGGTAGTACGATGAGTGCAATGCCTTTACAATTGTTGTTACAGGAAATCAATCACTTTAGCATACTTGCGGTATGTCAATCTAAAACATAAGTTCTATGCATCGCTGCCACGTACTTTCAGACAAAGATGAGCCTTCACAGGCTTGTGATCTGAGCTCCTAACACAATCAAGGGCTTCATATGAACTTAACACTGCATCCAAGCCAGAAGTATGGTCAACCTTGAACAATATCCTATCTGTCCAAGATGGCACTCTGATCTGAGGAAGTGAAAATCCTATGTTAAGCTTCAAAAATATATACAAGTTCTTCCAGATAAACACTTATGACAAATTGACATCTTAATATGAATTATCAAGGTACCTTGTAACTTGTGTCGTAGTTGCTGCTTCCAACATTATATTTGTATGTTGGCTTGAAAGACAAGGTCCCTTCACAGTAACCATTGAACACTTGACCCTTCTCAGCTTCTTGCAGAAGCTGGTCTTTGTCTCTCAGCTTCTGAAACAATGCGTGCATGTGAGGTGTTTATGTTATCTAAACTATGAGTAATTTCATCATACACTTACACTTTGACGATTCTCCTCAATCATCTTCCTTGCTGGCATCGAGCTTATTCCTTCTAATCTGTAATTCAAGTCACCAAGCCACACTGTTATGTTGGCAGATTTGGCATAATGGATGTCATTCTTGGAGAACAGCGAGTGTGAAATATGCTGACATTCAGAGTTCCTCCTCTCCACCTTGTGTTCATGAGCTACACTTCAATCAAATTCATGGTACCTTGTTAGTTATATGTAATGATATTCGATACACAAGAGCTATATCATTAGCTCGGTTGTTGCTTTAGGATTAGAATTGAGATAATCTTGGAATTCTAGACGTGGTGCCACAATCACCTAAAATCTTTATATTTGAGGGGCCAAGAAAAGGATTATAAGTTATTATATAACTTGTGTAGTTTTTACATGCATGGCTAACACAAATTCAACTTTAACTCTGCCTGAAGTAAGTAACATTTTTAAGAGGTCATTGTGCATTGGCTTGCATGAGCAATATTGTTGATACTAACAAGAAACGAATTGACAACCTGCAAGATGGCAGGACACAAATACCATCCGGATACCACTAAAGTTGATGTACATGGCCACAGCTCCTTTCTTCCTCCCAATTACACCACCGCAGCCTCCGGTTGCGTGTTTATCCACCTTCATTTCTGCCCACATTTAGGAATTTGAACAAATCTTATTCAATCAGATAAAGAAATGAACTTTTGACTGCTCAGCCATATAAGAAAAGGATCACCTCTGATGTGCGATTCCGAACTCTTTGCCCCGAATAGGTACATCTGGAGAGACTGCATGGTTTTCTGGCATAACAAGCTGAAATTTTGACAAGCATCGACGTATTTTAGAATATGGTGGAAAAGTTAGAAGTGTTCGTAAAAAGGGTTAACTTGGAAAATCCCTCACATGTGTGTGTCAGCCATGGCTTCCTGCAGAACTTGCGCAACGCCAGATTTTGGGGCTTCTTGCAGCCCAAGAACCAGCAAATCGAACTTCCTGTCGGAGCTCACCAGCTTCCTTACATCCTGGACAGACATCTGCGTGAAAGAGCAAAATATTAAACCAGATAAAATAGCCCGACAAGGCGGCCATCATCAAGAAATGCGCAACCAAGAATATGATTCACCTTGCTGTTCATGTTCCACGTGATAATGCAGACACAAAGCACAGAGCTGGTGATGAACTCACAGGCCTTCTGAATCCGGATCGTCTTTATGCCTTCATGAGTTCCACTTCCATCCTCGTCGACGGAAACCATGCCAGTGCTGTGCAGCTCGCTGAATCTCCTGCGATCCCATTAGTATGTATCAATCATGGGGGCTGTGTGCATCATTTCGATGCAGAAGCCGGGGATCCGATATATATTATCATTTTCTCCAACAGATATTTACCATTTTGGAAGACTGTAGCTGCTGCAGTTGCCCATATCTTTATTGGCTGAGTCCTTCCTTTCCAAGCATTTTATAAGGAGAAGATTACAAAGGAAACCTTTTTATAAAGTTCTGTTCTGAAAGTTCAACGTTTCTTTGTAGAAACCAAAATGACTAGGTTTTAGATGCTTCTGGTCATCACGTTTCTGATCAAGAATTCTAGTGCAAGTTGCAACAAGCAGTAGTGAAAAAGAGAAGTGGAGTGCTGAAGACCAACCACTTGGATTATTTAGATTGGGAAGTTAGGTACTGGATATCTTTGATGTGACAACAGGATCTCGTTTGTCATCACATTTTCTTAGCAATGATCTAATCCTCAAAGAGCGCACATGTGAAATAGACTAGACGCATACATAGGACCACCAGAATTGCTACAAATGATGCTTGGTGATAAATATGGCCACATGTTCTTAGCAACCAACTTTGTTGACCATGAACTCCGATGGAGAAGTTCCATTGGGGAACGTACTGGACATAATTTCTTCCTGAAATTTCACTATCGGAGCTAGTTCTTCCTAATAATATACTGGACATAACTGGTTCAAAGTCAATGACGCTAAATCTACATATTCCTAATAATCTTACACAAAGAAGTTTCTTTGCTGAAAATGTGTTCTCTTAATTCATGGAAGTTGTAGTGTATACTATAACATCAAGAACTGCAGAATCCAATTTAAAATGTGATTTAATTGTAAGGTATGCTTATAGAAAGAGTCAATTAGTATTCAGTTTGACCAATATACTTTAAAATCGATGATTGAGTCTGATGATACATGTCTTGAAGAGTGGTATTTAAGGATATAAAATAATTGTACAAAGATAATTTGTTACATGCGTAAAATTAATTCTTAATCAAGAATATCGTGACTATGATTTGCTAAAATTTATAGACTTTAATCCCCAAGAGAGATAGATATTTTTTTACTCAGGGCCTCAGGGGTAACTGTGAACCTAGAGTCATCCTTGATTATTGAACCTCTCCATATAATCTAGATTCAGTTTTACACATGCATTGGTTGGATTTAAGCCCAGTCTCCATGAATACTTTGGATATATAGGACTAAGTTCAAAGTCAATGACGCTAAATCTACATATTACTAAGACTCTTACACAAACAAGTTGCTTTAACGAAAACGTGTTCCCTTAATCGTGCAAGCTGTAGTGTACACTATAACATCAAGAACTTCGGAATCCAATAAAAAATGTGACATTTTCGGCTTGTGTAACGATAAAACTCACTAAATCTGAATTTTAAGTATTGCTTTGAGAATGCTACAAATGGTCATAGTTTTCTAAGAAATTTGGTACGTTTGAATGTTAAAGTGTGCAGTGTGTTTATGATTTTTGCCATAATGTTTGAAAAACTTATGATGAAAAACAAAAAATATGAGCATGCGCTCTTAAGATTAGAAACTTTTTTTTTGGACTCATGAAGAAAATATAATTTTCCATATCAGCTAAGAAAGAAGCAAACAAAATAAAGGAAAGAGCACCTCAGTATGTATAATTGTGCATTTAATTGTGATGTAAACTATTACTCAAAGAGTTATGTCTTATGCGTGATACGTCTCAAACGTATCTATAATTTCTGATGTTCCATGTTTATATTATACCAATTGCTACATGTTTTATATATACTTCATAGCATTTTTATGTATTTTCTGGAACTAACCTATTAACAAGATGCCACAGTGCCAGTTCCTGTTTTCTGTTGTTTTTGTATTCTAGAAAAGCTGTTCTGGAAATATTCTCGGAATTGGACGAAACTTGGACAGGACCTCCTATTTTTCCAACACGTACACGGAGTCCAAAGGAGAGACGGAGACAACCTAGGAGGCATCCACACCATGGGGCGGCGCGGGCCCACCTCCTGCCGCACCGTGGGGTGGTGTGGCCCCCTCGGGTGCCTCCAGCCGCCGCCCTTTCGCCTATATAATCCCCCCGACGCGAAAACCCTAAATACCCGACCCATTATCCACGAAAAGTTTCAGAGACACCGCCGTCATCAACCCTAGCTCGGGAGGGTTCAGAAGCTCTTCCCGGCACCCTGCCGGAGAGGGGAATCATCACCGGAGGGCTCTACATCGCCATGCCTGACTCCGGAGTGATGCGTGAGTAGTTCATCCTTAGACTACGGGTCCATAGCAGTAGCTAGATGGTTGTCTCTTCTCCTTGTGCTATCATGTTTAGATCTTGTGAGCTGCCTATCATGATCAAGATCATATTATTGTAATGCTACATGTTGTGTTTGCTGGGATCCGATGAATATTGAATACTATGTGAAGTTGATTATCAATCTATCTTATATGTTATTTATGATCTTGCATGCTCTCCGTTACTAGTAGATGCTTTGGCCAAGTAGATGCTTTTAACTCCAAGAGGGAGTATTTATGCTAGATAGTGGGTTCAGTCTCCAGTAATCTGGGAGAGTGACAGCAACTTCTAAGGTTGTGGATGTGCTGTTGCCACTAGGGGTAAAACAACAATGCTTTGTCTAAGGATAATTGTATTGTTTACATTGCGCACTTTACTTAATGCAATAATCTGTTGCTTGCAACTTAATACCAACGGGGAACACGGATGTCAACCTGAAGGTGGATTATTAGTCATAGATGCTGTTGGATAACGGTCTATGTATCATGTTGTAATGCCCAATTGAATATCATAGTAGTCATCTTGTCATATATATATGCATTGTTATGCGCTCAATATTTTATCAATTGCCCAGCTGTAATTTGTTCACGCAGCATGTTAGTTATCTTTTATGGAGAGACACCACTAGTGAACTGTGGACCCCGGTCCATTCTTTTACACTGATAATACAACCAACTGTAATCATTGTTCCTTTTCATTCTCTGCAATTAAACACTATTTTCCACACCATACGTTTAATCCTCTGTTTTCAGCAAGCCGGTGAGATTGACAACCTCTCTGTTTCGTTGGGGCAAAGTAGTTTGATTGTGTTGTGTGCAGGTTCCACGTCAGCACGCCACTGACAACCTTCAGAAGTGATTTCTTACTCCTACTGGATTGATAACCTTGGTATCTTACTGAGGGAAAACTTGCTGCTGCACTGCTTCATACCTTCCTCTTGGGGTCTCCCAACGAACGTGTGCTTTCACGTCATCAAGCAATATTTTCTGGCGCCGTTGCCGGGGAGTAAGAGAATTTCTGCAAGGGGAGTCTCTCGCTTCCAATCTCTTTACTTTGTTATTGTCTTGCTTAGTTTATTTTTATTTTACCTTGTTTGCTTTTAAAATAAAAAACACAAAAAATTAAATTCCTGCATCTAGTTTATTTCGGTTTGTTATTATATCTAGTTATTTACTTGCTATCAATGGTTACTTTCTTTGAAACTAGTCCTATGGCTGAAAACAACATGAGAGAGCTTTATAAAATTTATCTTGAATTGGGACATAAAATGTTTGAAGAGAAAATTAAAAAACCTATAGAAATTTATTTGCATGATGGTAGCAATGTTATTACTATGAATTCCTTGAACACCATTATTGCTAATGCTATGGAAGACTTCAAGCTTGGGGAGGTCGGTTTTGATGAAAATGATCTTTTTAGTCCCCCGGGTATTGAGGAGAAAGTTTATGTTGATTATCATATGCATCCTATATATGATGTTTACAATGATGAATATGACATTTTAAGTCCATTTACTATTGAGGATAAAATTGATTATGATTATTCCCTGCCTCCAATTTATGATGATTATAATGATGGATATGCTAGTTTTACTCCCACTATTACTAATAAAATTGATTATGCTTATGTGGAGAGTAATGATACTTTTACGCATGTGGATCATGATAAGAATGCTTTATGTGATAGCTATATTGTTGAGTTTATTCATGATGCTACTGAAAGTTATTATGAGAGAGGAAAATATGGTTGTAAAAGTTTTCAAGTTACTAAAACACCTCTCTTTGTGTTGAAAGTTTTGAAGTTGCATTTGTTTCGTTTTCCATGCTAGTTGCTTTATGCTTCAATAATTTATTTTATTACAAGATTCCTGTGCATAGGAAGTGGGTTAGACTTAAATGTGTTTTATATTTGCCTCTTGATGCTCTCTTTTGTTTCTCAACTCTTATTCTTATGAGAGCATCATTAAAATCTTCAAGCCTAACTGAAAGGCATTAAAGAAAGCGCTTTTGGGAGGCAACCCATTATCTTTTGTTTTTAGTTTTTGTCAAGGTGCTGTTTACTTCTGTAGCAATGCATTTGTATCTTTATTTTCTTGCATTGTTGTGCCAAGTAAGGCCTCTAATAGGAAGATGATGCTAGATTTGGATTTCTGCGCAGGAACATATTTCTACTGTTCACCGTATTGCTTCTGTAAAATCACAGAAAATTATTTAAATCTGAAAAATTTTGTGCGTGATCCTCAGATATGTACGCATCTTTCATTAGTTTTGAGTTTTTCGATTTGAGCAGCGTAAGTGGCTCGAAAAAATTCGTCTTTGCGGACTGTTCTGTTTTAGACAGATTCTGCCTTTTATTTTGCATTCTCTCTTTTACTAGTGTTGAGTGGAATTCTTTTTTTGGTGGAAGAGCTTCACATAACATCAGTGGCAGTAGCTAATTTTAAAAAAGTAATTGTCATGTTTGTGTCCTTATAGAACATGTGAGTTTTTGATTGTGCACTAACCCTCTAATGAGAATTATTCCGAGTTTGATGTGGCGGAAGTTTTCAAGGGTCAAGAGAGGAGGATGATATAATGTGATCAAGAAGGGTGAAGAGCTTAAGCTTGAGGATGCTCCTATGGATCAACCTGGCATATTTCAAGAAGACTCAAGCGTCTAAGCTTGGGGATGCCCACGGCATCCCCTTTTTCATCAGCAACTTATCAGGTCATCTCTAGTGAAACTATATTTTAATTCTTTCACATCATATGTGCTTTACTTGGAGCGTCTGTGTGCTTTTATTTTCGTATTGTTATTTTATTTTCTGAGATAAACTTGTTGGATCCTAGCAATCTTGTTTGGGAGAGAGACACGCTCCGCTTTTTCATGTGAATACTCCTATTCTTCACTTATACTTGTTGAGTATTCTTGTCTAGCTACTATTATGCTTTTTCATGTGAATACTTCTATAATTTCTGATGTTCCATGTTTATATTATACCAATTGCTACATGTTTTATATATACTTCATAGCATTTTTATGCATTTTCTGGAACTAACCTATTAACAAGATGGCACAGTGCCAGTTCCTATTTTCTGCTGTTTTTGTATTCCAGAAAAGCTGTTCTGGAAATATTCTCGGAATTGGACGAAACTTGGACAGGACCTCCTATTTTTCCAACACGTACACGGAGTCGAAAGGAGAGACGGAGACGACCTAGGAGGCAGCCACACCATGGGGCGGCGCAGGCCCACCTCCTGCCGCGCCGTGGGGTGGTGTGGCCCCCTCGGGTGCCTCCAGCCGCTGCCCTTTCGCCTATATAATCCCCCCGACGCGAAAACCATAAATACCCGAGCCATTATCCACGAAAAGTTCCAGAGACACCGCCGTCGTCAACCTAGCTCGGGAGGGTTCAGAAGCTCTTCCCGGCACCCTGCCGGAGAGGGGAATCATCACCGGAGGGCTCTACATCGCCATGCCTGCCTCCGGAGTGTTGTGTGAGTAGTTCATCCTTAGACTACGGGTCCATAGCAGTAGCTAGATGGTTGTCTCTCCTCCTTGTGCTATCATGTTTAGATCTTGTGAGCTGCCTATCATGATCAAGATCATATTATTGTAATGCTACATGTTGTGATTGCTGGGATCCGATGAATATTGAATACTATGTCAAGTTGATTATCAATCTATCTTATATGTTACTAGCCAATTGCCCGTGCGTTGCAACGGGAGCAAATTGATCACATGTGAGTTGTCTAAATAAGCATAACTAACTGACGACGCGTGGTTGCGAAATAATAATGTGTCCTATTATCAAGATACTCTTACATGTGTGCTTCCCAATGCCTATCCTATTGTAAAATACTAAAACCCACACACCATATATAGGTCTCTTTCCTCTAACAATAATCTCAACCATCACAATGTATGCTCCAACTCCAATAGACTTTGTCGTTGTTCATGTTTCTGTGATGGATGGGGTGCATTAAGCTCAACACCTTAAGTTTGTGGGGAAGACCTATGCAACAGTGTCCATGTTCTTTGGCTGATATATAACTACGTACAATGCTTCACAATTGGCTTTGCTACACGGTATTCACTGTTCTAAAACAGTCACACAAAAACACTTCAAGGAGAGAGCTAATTGCACAACGTGAGTGTCCCAGTTTAGTATTGATATTTAATTTTCAAGTTGTTTTTGATATGCTCTAGTATACATTGTGTTACAACGAAAGAAAATTGTGTTTTTTTACATGGAAAGAAAATAGTGTTTCTAGAGAATAGAACAGAATCGTTGAAGTTTCCTTGTTTGTGTATGTAATTTAACCCAGTCCTTCAATATGAACACTAAATGACTAAACTATAACTATGTCTAAACAGACTATATAGCCAATGTACTCCCTCCGTTATAAATTAGATAACTTGTTATTTATCACTATGAATGTATCTAGACATGTTACATGTAATTATCACTATGAATGTATCTAGACATGTTACATGTATAGATACATCCACGTGGGATGGATAGCAAGTCGTCTAATTTGAAACAGAGTGAGTATGTTTTAAAGGACGGCAAAGGAATTAAGCACATATTACTGACATGGATAGGTGAGAGAAATCCGTGGGCTATTGGTATGCATAATCGTTCGGTTTTTTCTACAACATCTCTTCTCGACTTCATCAAGCAAGAAAACAATGTGTCTTCCTCCTCTCTTCTTTTAGGCCATCATTCGCCAACATCTAAAAAAACGAGAGGTCATCATATGCTTAATTTTCTCCTTCAAAAACACATCTCAAATTTGCCCCAAAGTCGATCAAACGGTATTATCCTAGTTTTAGTTCGCCATTTGCCTTAATCTTTATTTATTTGATACCGCCCCAAAATAACCCCCACTTCACCGTAGATGTCAAGTGGCCCGGATCACTCTTATAATATTTATATTCTTCCAGCGAGTTCATGGAATCAAACGGAAAGCATGAGATTGAACTCAAAAAACACGCACCTAGGTTTTTTTTTCTTCTGGAGGCAGCTCACAAGCCTCTCGACGCGGACGAATGGCGCTCGTGCTCGCCTGCTCACAAGCATGAGATAATTTCGTGTGTGTTAGCAACCAAATGTTGTTGCGTTTCTTTTCTCGAATTTATTGCGAGTACGTGATGTGCCGGTCACCACCGGCTTCCTCTGCATCCCTCGCTCTGCCCTGGCTCCGACCGCCACCGTCACGTCGCCTCCCCCGGCTCTCCTCTAGCCCCGCTCGCGCCTCCAGCGAGCTCCGGCCTGACCTCCAGCCGCCCTTGTGAGCGTCGCCGCCGCCGAGCGTGTTCTCCATCACCGATTGTCTCCGCCGCCGAGCGTCTTCTCCGTCTTCTCAAACTCGACAGCCACCGGCGCTGCTCTGCACCTCCATGGACAGGCGGGCTCTGCACCCACCTCACGTGCGAGCTTGGCTACCTGCTACTACTATGCAGCGGCGCCATGACCGCAACTCCACCTCGATAGACTCCATTGCCGTAACTCCACCTACATGTCTGGCCGCAACTCCCCATAGACTTGCAGAGGTTTCCCGTTAAACATTCGGAGAGTCAGTATACATGGCACAGAACAATTCACAATTCAGTGAAAAAGACGAGGGAGTTAAGCAAAGAAACGCAACGCGACATCCCCGACTTGGTCATTCCGACTCCGCGATCGATGATGGAAAACGTCTTGTTGGCCTTGTCGGGGACGATGCGTAACTTTGGCTGTGCGTCCATCTTGCTCTTGTCCGTTAGGCTCTCGCACCGGATCTTGTCAAGCGCCTACAGTAAATTTGCGATTGCAGAACTGAACAACCAACCGTCCACCTCTGACAAAGAAGAGGAATCAAACACAGAGGAACAAAGGGAGAAGAAACAGAGAAATCCGTACATCGGAATATCGCATGCGTTGGAGATGAGCTCCCTGAGGAAGATCTCCTGTTGGAGTAGGATGACTGAATGATGAGGGCAGCTGGTCGATCTCTCCCTGGTACTCAAACGTCTCCTCTCAGCGCTGCTACCCATCTACACGTCCGCCGCCAATGTCGGAGTCTTCCTGCATAACACGGTCGTCCTCGCTGACCATGCCGATGTGGGCGTTGGCCGGTAATTAATTGAGCGGTTATCGCTCGTGAACGCGGATTGGAATCAGGCGGGATCGATCGTTGCTCGCTGTAACAAATCGTGCCATTACTTTAGGATTGACCACATCTGATCGAGTAATTAAGGAAAATCAATTCTGGTTGGTCGCTGCTGTAGCGTATTTGCCGTCAGTAGTAAATAAAACCGCCCTCTGATGTCCCAAGGATGGGAGAGGCCGCGAGCACCGTGGTCCCGCGACGGACCGCCGTTGACTTCCTCAAGGGCTCCTTCCTCGTTGGTGCTACTGGAGGAGCGGGGTTGGAGGCGGGCGCCGAGGGAGAGTAAGGAGAAAGAGGAGGTCGAGGGCACCGAGTAGCGTGCGCCGCGGGCAGGTGACGAGGAAGATGAAGGCGAGTTCATCGGGGGGAGGGACGACGAGGGAGGTGAACGAAGGAGGAGGATGGCGGCTTGGCGGCGGTCGCGTGTGGAGGCTGGGCTGATGTTTGAGATGAAAAAAACGAACCGGTAGTTAACTTATGGATGGCAGAGGTGGGTAAATATGTGATTTGGTGGGAGGGTAAAATCGGAAAATAAAAAAACCTACCAGCCATCACCTGAAGCCATATTATATAGTAGAGATTTATGATCTTGCATGCTCTCCGTTATTAGTAGATGTTTTGGCCAAGTAGATGCTTTTAAATCCAAGAGGGAGTATTTATGCTAGATAGTGGGTTCAGTCTCCAGTAATCTGGAAGAGTGACATCAATTTCTATGGTTGTGGATGTGCTGTTGCCACTAGGGATAAAACAGCAATGCTTTGTCTAAGGATAATTGTATTGTTTACATTACGCACTTTACTTAATGCAATAATCTATTGCTTGCAACTTAATACCAACGGAGAACACGGATGTCAACCTGAAGGTGAATTATTAGTCATAGATGCTGTTGGATAACGGTCTATGTATCATGTTGTAATGCCCAATTGAATATCATAGTAGTCATCTTGTCATATATATGCATTGTTGTGCGCTAAATATTTTATCAATTGCCCAGCTGTAATTTGTTCACCCAGCATGTTAGTTAAATTTTATGGAGAGACACCACTAGTGAACTGTGGACCCTGGTCCATTCTTTTACACTGATAATACAACCAACTGCAATCATTGTTCCTTTTCATTCTCTGCAATTAAACACTATTTTCCACACCATACGTTTAATCTTTTGTTTTCAGCAAGCCGGTGAGATTGACAACATCACTCTTTCGTTGGGGCAAAGTAGTTTGATTGTGTTGTGTGCAGGTTCCACGTCAGCACGCCACTGACAACCTTCAGAAGTGATTTCTTACTCCTACTGGATTGATAATCTTGGTATCTTACTGAGCGAAAACTTGTTGCTGCACTGATTCATACCTTCCTCTTGGGGTCTCCCAACGAACGTGTGATTTCACGTCATCAATGTGCATTGCATAAAATATTTAATTAAAAATCTCTCAAAATAAAAACTAAAAATAAAAATATACCAACGATTTAGGCCAATCCTAGATAATAAAAAAGAATATTATTTGGTCATCTAAACAACTAAATATAGTAGACAATTCACCTAAATTTTACTTATGGCAGAAAAATAGACATAGGTCGGAGTACATGTTGATACATATACACATATAACATAACATTTTCGTTGTCCAAAGATAGTATCTCTAGAAATAAATAATAAAAGAACAATTTTATAAATCTAATGGACTATCAAAGCGCTAGTAATTATAAAATTTCTACACTAATTATTTCACCATGGAAAATTTTCCACATAAAAGTTTCAAAATACTTTAGATATTTTATCTACCTATTCGCCTATTAGTCATCTCATACAACTTCCTAATAATTCGAGAGTAAAACTATAAATCTGATGGACAACCACAACACACACAAAATATATATCAAAGCTCCGCTTACTGACGGCTAGGAAAATCAAAAGCTAATTTTGGATTATCTTGTGATATTTAGTATGCACACAAATTTCATCTCTATCCGACATTTCTTCACATAAAAAAGCTAAAATTAGCTTAGAAAAGTTATACTATCTAAATAACTTTCAGATTTCGGATGTACCAAGGTTACCACTTCAAGCATGGAGCCGTAGACTGTGCTAGTACTCAGATAGATGCACTCTTGAATGGCTGCATCCGCATGCTACCAAAAAATCAATGTTTTATGAATGGACCAATTAATGTGGATTGATATGGGATGTGCATCCGCATGCTACCTCCGCTGCACATGCACCTGCACCCGCATGCTTCCGCAGCTGGAACGCACCGCCTCCAATTTCTTCTCTTCTGGTGTTATTAAGTCGTATCGAACCCAAACTCTGTTTATGGAGTCGTATAATGTTTACGTGTCGATGGAGTGGTACAATGTTTACGTACAAACCTAGGTCTCTAGCTTTTTGACAGCTCAAACCTCACGGCATCTATTCAATAAGCGACAGCTTCTCTGATTGAACTAACGCAATCAGAAAGCCAGGAGTTATATCAAAATTAACAACAAGTTCTTGACTTAAAGCTTCTTTAGCCAAACTATGAGCTACCCGGTTTGCATCCCGGCTAGTGTAAAGAAGCCTAACCTCCTGGAAATTATTAGCTAGTACTCTCATCTCCACCAAAACATGGAAGGCCGCCGTGCGCTCTCCCAGACTGGAATCCCACAGCTTCTTGACATTGAGACAATCTGTCTCAATCACTATCTTCTGAAACTTCTTCTCTATTGCTAGTAGAATAGCATCCCTGCATGCAAGGAGCTCTACAGACTCCGGCTCCACAAGTCCTTCATATCGACTGCATCGGCCGCACAAGAACTCTCCAGTATGGTCCCTAGCAACCACCCCAGTTCCTCCTCTTCTCCTACCTCCATCAATGGCGGCATCAGTAACCTAGGTCTCTAGCTAAATCGTACTCCATTAAACATAATCTAAATGATCTAACGGTTAAAATAATCTAAATGATGTAGCTTAATGTGGCGGCTCTATTAAACATATGTATATTTCTTTTAGAATATAAAAGACTAGCAAGATGGCCCTCGCAGATGCCAGGGCATCGCCTTTAGCTATTTAATATGTTCATCAACTAAACTTGTTATTTCATAGATACTGAAAAGACGAAAATATAAATCTTTGAATTCTATAACTAAAGTTACTAAAAAAATCCAAAGGAACTGACAAATAGTGTACTTAATCACAACACAGGAAAACCATATGAACTAATTAGACATAATTATTTTTCAAAAGGTTATACTCAAAGCAAATTTATTTCTTGTTGAGTGTTATTTATAGAAATACTTTCTTAGATTTATAGTTCACAACGTAAAATACTAAATCTACAAGGAATTTCTTAGATGTAGCATTTTATCATGACTCTAGGATTATTTTTAACAATATTGTAGGAGATCATTTCTGATAGAAAATCAGACATTATCGGTGACATATGCTGGGAACAATCCATTTTTTTATTCATAGTTTATCTTAATCCTTCAAACTCTACATTCATTGGATGATCGTTTATATCACGTTAATGTATACTCATGCAATCTTTCAGTTGTGATGATTTCCTGTTATACTATTAAACTTTATACAACTTCAGGATGGTCTATCGATTGGTACAATTATCGTG
This sequence comes from Poa pratensis, assembly GCA_947311845.1. Lineage (NCBI taxonomy): Eukaryota > Viridiplantae > Streptophyta > Magnoliopsida > Poales > Poaceae > Poa > Poa pratensis. The sequence continues at coordinate 39,628,188 of CAMZMU010000040.1, forward strand.
ATCCATTGAAAATGATTTTCTTAAGTACGATTATGACAATATATTGACTTGTGATTTTATCAAACACAGTTATGGAAATATATGATGTTATGTTGGCTTTGATCTTGTTCATGAATAGTTAGGGAAGTTTATTTTTTATGATCTACTGAAAAAAGTGAGGGTCAGCTAGATTAATGACCAAATGTTTTGTTCATGAATAGTTATGGAAAATTATTTTTTATAATTTATTGCTGTTGAGTACAGGTTGTTGTTTGCTCAGGGGCTCGGGTTGCCCTTCGCCTCTATCAAGAATTGCGTGAAATTCCATAAGAGACCCGACTCGCAATCATTCAACTTGGCGTAGTCCCACCACTAGACCCTCCTAGTTACAATGTATCCCCCTAGGCTTGTAGTTGAATTTTCTTAGCTATTTTGATACTGGCGGTTGAAGTGACGTGTTAACGAATATTTTAAGTGGCCAAAATTAACATGCATTAAAACATTATTTACACTAATTTTTTATACTTCAAAATTCACTATTATAAAACAACAAATATTAACTGATATGTTTTCTCTTAGTTATCATAATTAGTCGCATGATTGTGCTGCTAATTGTTTGTCATGTTATTTTATTATACAGTTCATCGTTTCATCACCAAATAGTGCGAATAAAGTGAGCCGAATTCAAACAAAGTTTTTTAATAGTCTTTTAAAGTTTTGGTAGCAATGAACGTGTATTTAGTGCAAGTGCCATTTAATATGAGAAGAACAAAAAGGATAAAATCGTTGCATGCATGCATTAATTGGTGACATATGCATGGTTTATATTGTCTAATGAATGTCTTTGTATAGATATCTAAAAGTTATGATCTCATAAATATCTTGCTAGCAGTATAAGCAAGTCAAAAAATCTAGACCATATAGGGTGTCAAAGAAGAGCTTGTCACCAAATCTTCAACATGGTACTTTCTTTAATAGATTTTACGTGGTCAACCATGACCTACATGTTCGAGTTGGTTTATTAACAAGTTGATAACTTGTATATGTGATGACTGTTCGGAACCCCAAGTGGAAGGTATGCGTAGTGCAGCAGTAAATTTCTCTCAATTAAGGATCACGATTTATCGAACCAGTAGGAATACAATGCTCAGCAAGGTTGAAGTGGAACCTACACACAAAACACAAAACTCTTTGTCCCAACGTATTAGGAAGGTTGTCAAGCTTCACGTCTCCCTAAGCAAAGAGAATTAAACGTATAGTGTGAACGATAATAATAATAAACACAAAAATAAAAAGGGACATCGGTCTAGCAATAATGAAAAGCAAGTAAACAAGGTTGTATCAATGTAAAACAATGGACCGGGGCTATAGTTTCACTGGTGGTGTCTCTCCTTAAATAATAAACACTATTGGGTAAATAAATTATAGCAATAACATCATATAATAAGCATGCACGATATGATTATAACATTACAATTCATCATATCCCAGCAAATACTACATGTACAAGAATTACATCAGATGGATCTTGATCATGTTAGCCAGCTCACGAGACCATTGTATTGAACAACAAGAAGGAGAGATCACCATCTAGCTACTGCTATGGACCCATCGTCCAAGGATGAACTACTCACGCATCGTCATGGAGCCATCAAGGTTGGTGTAGATGCCTCCGGCAACGATTTCCCCTCAATTTTTGTGCTTTTGCGACTTTTTCCCCTCTTCTGCAATGGAAATACAATTAAAAAAAGAAACTTTCACTTGACTCTCTGTTAATAGGTTAGTCTAGGAAAATGATATTAAATCATAGTAAAACATTTAGCAATAATATAAAAGTAGTATGTAGCAATAAAAAATGTTTTGGATGTATCAATATGCTACGTACTTTTGTATTCAAATTGACTCCCTCATTATAATCAATGACTAACATTAAACCAAACACATTACATTACTTTTGCAAACGTATGATTTAATTAAATTATGTGTTAGCTGCAATACGCAAAGGGTCTCACGAAAATCAGCAAGCTCCCAACTTAGCTTAAAATCAGCCACCATATTCAAGAACACGCGTGAGAATTGTGTGTCTTTTGTATTAAGATATAAGCAAGATTTTTACGCGGTACCCCAACCACAGGCGGGTGTGTCCCTCCACTCACAGCAGCGATCTCTAGCAGATCCGTCTCGCATCTCCACACAACCCTGCTAGTTTTCAGAGCTGAAACTCTGTTCTAATGCACCTTCACACCTCAGATGACAATGAGGACACTCTATGGAAAGCCCTACTGTTACGCTCTAGCCAGATGGATCTTGCTGTCAGGATGATGAGTCCATTCAGCTCCTTCTTGTTCTTCCTCGTCATCGCCATGGAGATCAAATGCCACCACACTGCTGGGAGCCTGGGACTGACGTCGGCTAGTGCACCTGTGAAGTCTGAACATGAGTAGTATGGAAGTACCACACTTCTCTCCCGAACACACATTGTACCAGCAGGTGATCTCCGATTCTCCGCACTCGGGCTCCTGGCTGCAGACCGGACACTGATCTATGTGTTTGGATTCCCTTCTCTCCAACCTGCGCGCTGTCCACAGTTGAATTTTTTTTAGTGTTCATGTCCTTACTTTCACTGCCAGCGACACGTGGACTTGTGCTTGAGCGGTGCCTCGTGTCGCCTAGGGTTGGCGACGTGAGGACACCCCTCATGTTTGTAGGCTGTGCACACGCACATGTGCACACGGCAGCAGGGACTTCTCTTCCCTGCCCGGCATGTTCTTCTCTTTCATATCTATTCCCCAATTTTGCTCGATGTTCATCGGCAGAATAAGCCATGCCATATGGAACAATTAGTGGCTCAAAGTTTGAAAAATATTCATGCATTTTTAAAAAGTGTGTTCACCAATTCAAAAAATGTGCATGGTAGATGAAAAGTGTTCACCAATTCAAAAATGTGCATGGTAGAAGAAAAGTGTGCACCAATTCTATTTTTGTTTTTATTTTATTGGTATTTATTTCCTACATTTTTCTTTTCTTTTTTCCTTTTTCTATGTTTATTTTATATTAAAATTATTTAGGTAGTTTAAAAAATGTTCGAGGGGTTTAAATTGTTCATGGACGTCAAAAGTTGGTTAAGAGATTTCAAAAAATATTCTTCATTAAGAAATATTATTCATGGGATTGAAAAATAGGTTAATGGATTTGGAAAAAAATAATCACGATGTTACAAAAATTGTTCATGGATTCCAAAAATTGTTCATGGATTCCAAATAGGTTAACGGATTTGAAAAATATCTTCTTGTATTCAGAAAAATATTCACGGTAAAAATGTTCATGGTATAAAAAATATTGGGGAACGGGGCCAAGGCCTTCATGTATAGGTGACAGATCGGCCATAGGAGTACTCCGGGATATAAGCGCTTTCGCTACTGAGAAAGCGAATGGTCAGCGCGAGGGTTCGATGAACCAAGCTATTTCAAACCTGAATTTGTATGGGGTAAAAGCTCTATCTTGGATTCTAGCAATCTTTGGGACGTGGAGTGGTCATCCAGAAACTCCGCTGTTTTGCCAACCAATCCTGCCTTTCGATCAAGCAATCCTTCCAAGAAATCCGATTTAGTGCTGGAGGAGAAACCGGTTACTGTCCTTCCAACTCTTCACAGAGAAGTAGATTCGGGTGCATCATCACATGGCCGGGGAATATATTTTCCCTAGCCCAAGCCATCTATAAATAAAATTAAACTTTTTGTTGAACCATGCACAACTTTCTAAAAACCATGAACATTTGTTTTCATAGAATGATTTTTTAATCTGTATAAAAAAAGGAAAAGGCTCAATAAAAGTGTAAAAACACAGAAACCGAGAAAAATAGAAATATGATGAAAAAATACAGGAAAAATGGAAACAGAAAAGGTAAAAGAAAAAAAAAGACATATTAATGGAGAAGCCCATATTGGCTCCATGCCCTGCTGCGCTCGGCCTCCATGGTCTGAGCATGTTCAACCTCCTTCGGTGGAGGCTCTTTCTGGATCTCGGCGTGGCGGAGATCGCTGCTGCTCCACCAAGTGGTTTCGTCCCCGGTGGGTGCAGGGGTGGCCGCGCTGCGAGGTCTTCGACTGTCGGCGGAGAAGATGAACCTGATCGCTTTTGGCGATCTTCTGTAGGGTGCTTTTCGAAAAAAGTAGGGGCCTATGTGCTATTTTTCTCTTATGGGGTCCTTTTTTGTAAGCTGTATGCACCACCGCTGATATATTGCAGACTCTAGGTCCTTCGGGGCCTTTATCCTTTCAAAAAAAAAAAAAAAAGATCAGTCTCGTACTTGTTGCCAAGGCTTCACACTGTTCACATATAGGCTATGACATAGGTTGCCACGTGCGCTGCTAGATTCCAACTTGTGCATGTCGCCAATAGCCACGATCGACCGAATCGATCAAATAGTTTTCAAGATTTGCCTCCATACAACCGCGTGCCAAAGCTTTCGCGGTGTCGCCCAGGACCTGCTTCTCGCTGGTGAAGTACTCAAGTACACCGCACGACCTCCTGAGTCCCTGTAGCTATACATGGCGATGGGAGCTAATCCGGCTCGATCGGTTGCAATTTCAGCCCGAGCTTCTTCCTCCTTCACTGGAGGATCTTGGATCTTGGTGAAGGATTCATGTCTGGCTGCACTCCAAGTGGTTTTGTCCCCGGTGGTGCAGGCAGTCCCTTGGCCTTGAGGTTGTCGGCGGCGTGCGGTGAAGAAGAGAAGCTCTCGATTCCTTTTCTGAAATTTCTCCAGAGGGCCTGTTTGTAAAGTGTAAGGACCCAGTTGTAATTTCTTCTTTCAATTTGGTCCTTCTTGTAATCACCGCTATGACTATATGGTTCTAGGGCCTCCGGGCCTTTCCCGTTAAAAAAAATACTCCCTCTGATAGCCAAAAAGCTCGTGACTTGTACATACTGTACGTGAGCTGTTCATTTCCTCTGAGTCTTATACCGGATAGGAGGGAGTAATATTTTCTGCTACCGAATCGAACGATCTAGGTAACATAGTGATTGATCCATCTCTGCTTGATGTGATGGCCCCAGGGGCTACGGTCCTACGAGGCTACGATGACCTCTCCACGGTAACATTCTAGTTTTTGAACGAGACTTTTCTAAATGCATCAGTCCATTCCACGCTTGCTCTGCTAAACTGGTAGCAGAACCTTACCGATTGCATGAAAGACGACATACTAAAATGCCAATTTGGTCTTGTATCATTAAGTATACCGTCACCAGTTTAGGATGGCGCTTCTTTCTCCATGAGGGCTTGCAGATACTAGCTCCTCAAAGTCTCTTACCAACACAAATTTCTTTTCTGATGTCTCATATTCCCATGTGCTCTCTATTCGTTGTCCTCTTGTATCAACATGTCTAAGTTTGAGTAATAGCCACCTACTTTACCGCATGGGAATGCCAAGGAAATAGTTTTGAGGTGAGTGTTTTGGGTGACAATGAGTGGAATGGTAGAGCTTTCTGCTTGTTAAAGGTGAAGATTGTGTAGCATATGTAGGGGAAGAGAACACCAACCTCAAGTGAAGTTTCTTTAAGACGACCCAAAGCTAGAGGAAGGAAATCACACGGGTTGTGTTGTTTGAATCAGGGAAAATAACACAATTAACAATATCTTTTTAGCACGTCGGCATTTGATAGTGTAATCTTTTATATTTCTTTCAAGGAAGTAACATGGTGGTGAAGTCATAATAATTAGTCCAGAGCTAAGATCCTGGAAATTCAAAGTAAAGGAATAACACATAAACAACTCACTTAGCCATAAAATTTGTTCAACTAACCCGTTGAGCAACTTAAAACTTGATTCATAAGCACATATATAATTTAGCAGATTCCTTTTCGTCAACAAATGCAATCCATTTTTAATTATTTCATCACTACATGGTTGATGTACAGTATAATATGTAAATGCAACCTATTTGATATCGAAATCATATTCATATTTGTTCCCATATATAGATCTGAATTAAGTGTCAAATGGTACATGTTTTCTATACAAAATACAAAGAAAGATTCACACTTGTTATGGAAAAATAGCACAGTGCATCTTAGGCTCGTCACTTACCAATATTTTTTGGCACATGTGGGGTGAACTCTGCATTTATAGCATCACTGGAAAAATAACTTGATCACACAAACACATTTACCCGACATCGATCGTCTTTGTATACAAATCTCTGTTCATTGCAGTTCGTTGTGCCTCACACAAATTTAGTTAAACCTCCTTCCGTTGCTAGCCGACGCCTTCTCGTTTCTCGTTGTTGTCGTAGCTCATGGAAACATGGCCTAATTTTAGAACGTTGATTATTTTAGTTCAGATTCATGTTTTGAATGGTCTTGGATGATCCATTTGAATGGACTTTTTTAATATTAAGTGTCACTAAAATGTTTTAGAATTTCAATTTCAAAATTTATCGATTATTTCAATTTAGTAAGTACAATTTAGTGGTTAAAGTAACACAATTTGGTCTATTTGTTCAGCAATAGTGGTTTTTGGGCCGATGAGGTCGACTTCAAGGTAGTGCACCAAATACCTGATAAACTTTCAATTCATTCTATTATATGTTAACGAGTCAGGATATTTTAGATTACGTGCAGAAGTCACCATCCAGACTCAGAGACATGTACCTCTGTCGTAAGAGGGAGTAAATCAATGCAGGATATTCTATATACGTACTGCTACTACAAGTTGTGGCTGCTAATCTGCTATTCTGGCCCAATTTGGTTGAACGCAATCGAGAGAGTATAAAGAAACTTCACTTGAGGTAGTTTTGCTCTTCCCTAAATATACCACACAATCACCACTTTTAACCGCCATCGAGCTCTACAGTTCCCTTCACTGCCATAAAAATTCTGACCTCCCAACTCTTCCTAGCTTTGGCACTTCCATGCAGTAAAATAGATGTCCATTACCCAAATGTAGACATGATGATAGGAGAAAAAAACAATTGGAGGGCTCGTAGTGTAGAAGACATCGGAAAATAAGTTCATCTTGGTTCGTGACTTTGACGAGCTAGCGTTTGAAACCTCTCGAGGACAACGAAGACCGTCCGTAGTGGTAGTACCCCCGTTGGCGAAAGATCGAAAGACCACTTTAGCAACATGTCTCTTTCCATAGTAGCTTAGTATATGTACATGTTGTAAGTTATCTGGCGAGCCTCATCCCAGAACCTAGATCGTTTCATCGACCGAGGAGGGAAATGGACCTTGCACTTTATTTTCCATGCATGGAATTGGAAGCCAACTATATATGCTTCACTTTTTTGCGGGGAACTAAATGTTACCAATTTGAATGTTTAGATTTTGAAAAATGTTTAGATTTGACTTTTGAAAAATGTTCAGATCTGAAAATGTTCAATTTTTTCAAATATTCAGATCTTGAAAAGTTACACATTTTTAAAATTGTTCACATTTAATAATATTTATATTTGAAAAAATCATTTTTTTTAAAATGTTAACATTTTTTAAAACTGTTTAGATTTGAAAATGTTCAGATTTAGAAAAATGTTCAGATCTTAAATTGCTCATATCTTGAAAATATTCATATTTTCAAAAATGTTCAGATTTTCGAGAAATGTTCAGAGTTAATAATATTGATATTTGAAAAGAAAAAGGAAAAACGAAAAGGAGAAAACCGTTTCTTTTGGTCAAGCCAGAGACCCGTTGGGTCGACCCGGCCCATTCTCACCCTGAGGCGTTCCGAGACCGAGCCAAGTTCATGTCGACGGGTTGGGAGCCCGAGCCCGAGCCCGAGTCGAACTGCTAGGGTTAGGCGCCATAAATTGGGGAAAAGGCGCCGGAGGTCTCAGATCAGATCAGATTCGCCCCCAATCGATTCCGAAATCCCCAACACCCAAGCGTTGAGAGCGAGGCGATCGAGAGAGATGGCCAACCTGTTCGGTGATTCCCGTCTTTACCAGAGGATGGACGCCGATTCTCACAGTGGCGGCTCCAGCTTCTCACGGTGCACGAAGGTGAAGGTGGCGGCGGCCGCGGAGGAGAAGGCACTGAAGAAGACGAAGACGGAGGAGGAGGCGAAGGTGATGGCTGCTGTCGAGGAGGAAGAGCCGGAGCGTATGGTATACGAAGGCAAGAGGATGGTGAAGAAGAGGCTGCCCATGGAGAAGGTGCTCCGCACCCTCGCCATCGATCCTAAGCCGCACATCATTAATGCTCCGGGAATCGATGTCAACCCGCTGTACCTTGCCTCCATGAAGCTTCGCAAGTTCGGCATCGAGAAGATCCGCGAGCTCCAGGACACCATCCGCGAGGATCTTCGCACCAAGGGCTACGTTCTTGGCTGGGTCACGGACGACGATGAGTAGGAGGCAAAATTGGATTTCAAGTTGTATCCATCAATCAATCTATATGCTAATTGATATTAGTGGTGTATGACTTGGGTTGTATAATTTAGAGGCACCGCTACTGAACAATCAACTTTTTATCTATGGTGTTCCTGTGATCTTAATTGTTGTTGGTAGTACATATTCTACATATTGTGTTTGCCGTTCCATAATACTTAGTTCTTGATGCTGCTGAGTAAATTTCCTTTGCTGGATATGCTTTGCCGTGCTTAGGCTACTCGCATATTTGATCTTTGACTTACTGAACTATATAAGTGCATTCCCCTCCTTCCCCATCAGCTTAGACGTTTGGGTGAATTGCTTCTGTGCATGCATTTCTACAGCTTCTATCTTGGTTCCAGTTTGTTTACTGTTGATTTGATTTCTTTGTTCATGGCTGATTTGACTCCATTTCTTAGTTCACGATTGATTAAATTAGTTGATATATGTTTGTACGCTAGGACACGGATATGTACAACTTGATGGTCATGGAGCTAATCCGAAAATTGTGTTCATGAATTGGGCACTCCTCAATGTTCTTTAACGAACATGTTCACATTTTTAATACAAAGTTTACATATCCACAGAGACAATACCGTGGCATGATATTACCATAAGCTTTTCTTTTCGACAGCCCCATTCCGCTTAAACTGAAAGTGTTTACTTGGTAATGGAGCGCGGGAGGGGCGCGCAAAGGATCTGCCTCCTTGGCCCCCGAGCCGGTCGGTGGCGCGGGCGAGCCCGAGGGTCGCCGCCGCGGCGTCATCTCCGCCGGCCGAGGCGCCGTCGATGGGGCGGGCTGCTGTAGCGGAGATTGTGCTTGTGTGGGTGCCGCCGACTTGCGTGCGGAGGAGGAGGTGCTGGAGGCCCATGGCCGCCTTGCCTCGGCCGGCCACCATGGCTAACGGTAGTGGTGGCTGACGTCCGACCGTCCAATAGAAAAGGAAAATGAATTGGGGAAGAAGATGAATATGACATGTGGACCAAATTTGTCAGTGACAGTAGTAATTTTATAAAAAAATAAATTTCGCTGACAAACATGTCCGAGGTTCATTTTAGACCGGGATTGCTAAGTTTAGGGTACAAACGACATGGATTTTGACTTTAGGGTTCAAATCGCTCGACCTCTACGAGTTCAGGGTTCAAAATGGATTTTTTCCTTTTAACAACGGATAATCTTGTTAATCGAAACTAACATGGAAGTATAGTATGTGTTTTGTTCACAAAAGGAGATAATAAAACACTTATTCTTCGAGTATAGTTTTGTGCGTTCTATTTGGTTATCTATTCAAATAACTTCTAACTTATATCCACCCAAGTCTATTGCAAATGTATTTGACAACTGGCTAAATGGAATAGATAAAGAGTTTACAACTGTTATTAGGGTGGGAGCGATAGCCGTTATATGGTCGCTTTGGCTGCGTAGAAATGACAAGGTATTCAATAATAAAGATTTTTCTCGTTTGCAGGTACTATACCGGTGCACAAGTATTCTCCGTTTGTAGTCCATATTACAACGGGCCAGGCATCGATACCTTTACGGATGCATGTGCACGATTGGAAGAGGTGGCGAGGGATGTTTTTATCCGACATGGATGGTCGCTCGATCGTCGTATTTGTCCTCCATAGGCGTTGGCGTTCGTCATACGCATTGGCGTTTTACTTATGCATGATTGTAGTTCGTCTCGTGCTACTTTTTATTTCTTTTCGTTTGGTTGGATTGCGATTGTGTGCATTCTTATGCAGAGGCCGGGTGTAATACTTAAACTGTTTAAATAATAAAGTCATTTATCTAAAAAAATGTGTAAAAGGAAATCCAATTGATTGGGCATTTGATTAATAACTGTGTTACGGGTGACAGCAAGAGAAAGGTTTTGAGTTCTGAAATCCTCTCATTTTGTCGGTGTAAAGTGCAGGGGGCAATATTGGCTTGGATTGAATTTCTCAACCATCAACAGGGGTTTGCATGTGGGTAGTGTGTAAACAGTGAAGCGTATAAAGTGAGGGGTAGCTTATTCAAAAACAATTGTTAGAAATCGCACATGTTAAACTGCATTGTGCTGGGGTGGGGATTTAAAAGCACGCGCTTTTTTACCTGCTCGGTACATATGGAGCAGGGTCAGAGTCCAGACACTGGCTCATGCTGGTCCTGCACCCGCTCAAATGCTACGGCCTCCATCAGCAACGGTGTATTTGAGTTATACATTACCAGAATTAATACCGAAACGAATTCATATGCATGGAAGGAGGTCCTGCTCGGAACAATAAGTTGGAAATGGTGCTTTGTACTGGGAACTCCCAGGTTAAAACTAGAGTAATAGCAGTTAAACGATGAGAGATTTACTATCTTGCCACCACTAATATCAACATAAACCATCACGGCCTTAGCAAATAAATAGGTCACTCAAACAGCGATGCTCTACTCTTCGAACAATACTGATGCAATATCAGTTGTTCTAGAAAATACCACGCCCAGGCGCATTAAGCTGTAAAACTAAGCATAAATGTTACCTAACTGTAACATCAAAGTCAGACCATGAAAAGCACATTGAGTGTAGATACCAACATGTGTAAGGCCATAGAGATCACATTTAGTAAGAAATAATAGTTATCATTCAGAGTTTCAGACAATAATATGAGCAAGTCTTTTGCACTGCCAAACCCCAAAACACCATCAAACAAAAACGCAGTTAAGTAACGCAAATCATCGTACCAGAATAGTCAAGAGACTTGAACTACATCCTATGGGAATATGTTATACCCCGGAGGATCTGGTGGCGGAACCGCCCCAAGTCGAATCAAGTCCAGGCGGGTCTCTGAAGCAACTTCGCGAAAATCTTGATAGAGAAGAAGTGATTCTCTGATGAGGTTAGCAGCAAATTCATAGCCATTTCCCTGCGCTAGAAGCAATCTATACTCAGCAACCACCTCCCGTTCACTGCGTTGTTGCTCGTAGTTACTATTGAGCGTGTCAATCAAAGACTGGACCTTCATAAGAAAACACAAGGTTACAGCCACCTAAACAAAAGGACAACGGAAAACAAGAAGGGAACGGCAAAGTTCAAACTCACCTGTTGTTGTTGTTGCTGCTGCTGCTGCTCGAGCGCGTCGTCCACAGCGTCTTCATCATCCTCATCAGCGTCTCCATGTTAGGTTGATCTCCATACGGTCGAGCCCAACGGCTCGATCGATCCCTTGACCGCGCCCTGATCGGGGGCGCACAACCTCTATTTGGTTGGTGGGCCCCTGTCGCCGCGCTATATAAAGAGGTGGGGGACCGGCAGCACACATCACGAGGTTCGTCGCTGTGCCAGACCCCCCACCGACACCCCTACCGATCTAGGGTTAGCGCGAGCCGACGGGAAGCACCGCCGCCACCACACACCCCACGCTCACGCCGTCGCCCTCCCCGATGGCCACCGGCTCGGGCTCCTCGAGCCATGGAGAAGGTTTGTCTCCTCCTCCTCTCTCATCTCTCTGTTCCCCTCTCTCACCGTGTTAGATCGACACATAAAGAGCACTACCGTAATTGTTCTAGCCTAGATGATCTAGAGTGGGATTTAACATTGGTATCAGAGCTGTTCTAGATCCTAGAACTTTTCGGTACGAAAGAATCAGAGAAAAGCAAAAGGAAAAGATCCCCTTCCGAAGAACCCTAACCCTAATCAGGGCAAAGAAACCTCACCTCACCGGAAAAGTGCGCCGCCGCCGCTAGGCCGCGCTGTCCCTCTCGATCTCGACGCGCATCGGCATGCCGAGGCGTCGGAAGAAGGACCAAACCCCACGGGGAAAAGAAAAGGAAAGAAAAAACCCTTACCGTCGGAAGACTTCCACCACCGGCTGCCGCCGGCAAAGGGCGCCGCCAGCTGAGCCGCTTGACAGCGGTGCGCCCACCCTCGGGTGCACGCACGCGCCGGCAAGAGGGCCAGCGGGGGGCGCCGCCACCGTCTTCTCGCCTTGTCGTCACAGCGGGTAGAAGGGAGAGGGAAAGAGAAGGGTCGCGGGCGGAGCCGTTTGCGGCCGTCGCCGGCCGCCCGCCACCGGCGTGCCATCGCCGCGGTGGAGCTCTTTTCCACGGGGCGCCGCCGGACGCGCGGGAGAGAGGCAGAGAAGGAGGAGAAATGACTAGGGTTTCGGGGGAGTTCGTCTGGGTTGTTTTTGATCCAGCAAAAGAAGCGGTGGACCGTCGGATGAAATCCGACGGCCAGCTGCAGGCGGCGCAAGTGCCAGCAGGCCGTGGGCCGCGAGAGGGCTGGCGCTGGGCTGGGCCGTTTTCGGCCGAGTGGGCCACATGCGTGTCGCTTCGGGCGGTAGTTAACAACCGGCCGCTGGGCTGGGCGCACGGCGCGCGCAGACAGGCCGTGGGCCGGGGCCGAGCAATGAACATGCCGATTTTTCTCTGGTGTTTTATTTCCATAAGCATGTTTTATCTGATTTTTGTCCATTTTTGCGCAAATTTCATCCAGTTTTTTCCCTATTCAAATTATTCCAACGAAAATTTGTTTAGAGAATATAAAAGTAACAGGAATTTTTCTAAAGTATTTAAAAGTTGATGAATTTTATTCATTTTTCCGCTGCAAATAGTTAAAAGTAATTGCTTAAAAGCAATAAAGTGATAATTAATTTTTTTTAAAGATGTGATAAAGTGAATATTAAAGGTGATTATGGTCCTGTTATTTTATGACCAACGTTGTTAATAACATGATCATGATTTGTTATTATGTGTATAAAAGGTGCATTTATCTCTATTTTGCCCAACGGTAATATAGTTTTAATTGCACAAACAGTTGTATGTTTTGATTTATACCAACGTTGGATTAATGCATGCAATTGTTTTTTTATCTCACATCTTTGTGGTTTCAGGAGGTTACCATTTGATGAGTTGCCTCAAGGACGTTCCAATGCTCAGGGGTGACAACTACACTGAGTGGAGGAAGAAAGTGGACCTGGCATTTGTGTGTGCCGAGGTTGACTGGGTTGTGGACACTCCACAGCCAGTCAAGCCAAAAGAGCCAGTAAGAGAGGCTAATGATGATGAATCTGCTTGGCAGAAAAAGTTGAGGGATCATTCTCCAGTGGAGATGAGTTACACCCTGGATAACCAAAAGTGGCTGAATGCCAACAAGAAATGCATGGCATTTATAAAGAACACGATTGAGAACGCCATTGCGGGCTCAATCGCAGAGTGCACTTCCGTTGGGCAGTTCCTGGAAAAGATAAAGAGCCAGTTCACTGGCTCTTCAAAGGTGTATGCTACCCAGCTGCTCAAACAGCTGGTCACAGAAAAGTACCAAGGAGGTGCACATGGCATCAGGGAGCACATCCTGAGGATGAGCAACATGGCTGCCAAGCTAAAGCCTATGGATGATGACCTGGAGCTCAAGCCTGCTTTGCTTGTCCACCTTGTCATGGCATCTTTGCCTAAAGAGTTTGAGAACTTTGTGATCAACTACAACATGTCCCCTGATAAATGGGATGTTGAAAAGACCATCGCTATGTGTGTGCAAGAGGAGGAAAGGCTCAAGTCCTCTCACGGTGGTTCCCTGAACTACGTGAAGGAAAACAGGAAAAGAAACTACAACAACAGCAACCAAGGTGGTTCCCCCTCCAAGCCATATGGCAAAGGTCCCCAACAGTATCATCATCAGAGTCTCACAGTGGATAAAGATCAGTGTCTCCACTGCAAGAAGACTGGGCATTTCAAGAAAGATTGCCCAGATTGGCTCAAGTCAATAATGGCAAAGAAAGGTATAAACACAGTTTCTTTTGTAAATGAATCCCTGTATACACAGTTTTCGAAATCTACTTGGTGGATTGACTCAGGTGCAACTGTTCATGTTGCAAATTCTTTACAGGGATTCCATTCGACAAGGACTATGCAAAGAAGCGAAAGATGCATTGAAGTCGCGAATGGAGTTCAAGCAGAAGTTGAAGCTGTTGGCGACATCTCCTTGGAGTTGGCTGATGGTTTCACGATTTTGCTTAGAGATGTCTTATTTGTTCCTTCACTTCACAGAAATTTAATAAGTGTATCACGTTTGGATAAAGACAGTTATGAATGTTGTTTTGGACATGGCAAGTGTGCCATATGGTTTAAAGATGCTTGTGTGGGTATTGCTTTACTTCACGATGAGCTTTATTTGTTATCCTTACGTGAAAAAGTGCATTCTGTGTGTAATGTGAGTGAGCAAACTTCCTTGTCGAACAAAGAACAAAAGAAAAGAAAGCGAACTCATGACTCGTCGAAGTTATGGCACTGTCGATTAGGCCATATTTCGAGGGGAAGAATCGAAAACCTCGTTAAAAATGATATTCTTCCTCCGTTAGAGTTCTCAGATATCGAACAATGCATAGATTGCATAAAAGGAAAGTATGTAAAGCAAATTAAAAAGGGTGCAAACCGAAGTACAGCAACACTAGAAATCATTCACACTGATATTTGTGGACCGTTTTCTGTGAAAAGTGTGGATGGCTATGACTCGTTCATAACATTCACAGATGATTACTCCCGATATGGTTATATTTATCCAATTAAAGAAAGATCTGAAGCGTTGGATAAATTTAAAATATTCAAAGCAGAAGTTGAAAATCAGCATGATAAAAGAATTAAAATAGTCAGGTCCGACCGTGGGGGGGAGTACTACGGTCGGCACACTCCATATGGTCAAGTACCTGGACCTTTTGCAAGGTTTTACAGGAAAATGGAATAGTCGCCCAGTATTCTATGCCGGGCGAACCTCAGCAAAATGGAGTAGCTGAAAGGCGTAACCGTACTCTTATGGATATGGTGCGCAGCATGATGAGTTATTCCACCCTCCATTGGGATTATGGATGGAGGCGCTTAAAACCGCCATTCACATTCTCAACAGAGTACCAAGCAAGTCGGTGCCCAAAACACCGTACGAGTTGTGGACAGGGAGAGTTCCCTCTCTGCGCCACTTGAGGGTCTGGGGGAGCCCAGCTGAGGCAAAAGTATTTAATCCAAATATTGCAAAGTTAGACCCCAAAACAGTAACTTGCCACTTCATTGGCTATCCTGATAGATCAAAAGGTTATCGTTTCTACTGCCCAGACAGATACACAAAGTTTGTAGAAACGAGACATGCAGTCTTCTTAGAGGACGAAATGATGAGGGGGAGCATGGTAGCTCGGAAAATTGATCTTGAGGAGAAGAGGGTGTGTGCACCTTTTCCGATGATTCAGGAGCCATTTTTCGCACTACCTGTTGTAGCTGCACCGACAATCCTGAGATTGAGGTGCAAGCACCTGTTGTAACTCCACCCGTGACAACTATGGGTGAAGATCCGGAACCTGTCCGTCAGGAGCCGACTGAACCTGTTGTTGAGCATGAAAGGGAGGTGCAGCAGCCACTTCCAGAGAATGAGACCCTTAGAAGGTCTAAAAGAGCTAAAAGGTCAGCTATTTCTACTGATTATGTTTATAACATAGAAATAGATCATATGGAAGGTGATCCCACTTCATATGAAGAAGCCATGAGAAGCCCTCACTCATCGAAGTGGGTGGAGGCAATGGAAGACGAAATGAAATCGATGAGTTCCAACGATGTTTGGGACTTAGAGGAAATTCCTAAAGGAGCCAAAACAGTAGGCTGCAAATGGGTCTACAAAACTAAGTATGACTCCAATGGGAATATAGAAAAGTATAAAGCAAGACTTGTGGCAAAAGGCTTTACGCAAAGAGAAGGGGTAGATTACAATGAGACTTTTTCTCCGGTCTCATGTAAGGATTCCTTCAGAATCATAATGGCATTAGTTGCACATTTTGATTTAGAGTTGCATCAAATGGATGTAAAGACGGCATTTCTAAATGGAGATTTAGAAGAAAATGTTTACATGAAACAACCCAAGGGTTTTTTCATGGAGGGGAAGGAACATATGGGATGCCGTCTAAAGAAATCCATTTATGGATTAAAGCAAGCCTCTAGACAGTGGTATCTAAAGTTTAATGAAACAATTAAAAGATTTGGATTTAAAGAGAATGTTGAGGACAACTGCATTTATGCAAAGTTTAAAAGTGGGAAATATATTTTCCTAATTCTGTATGTGGATGATATCTTGCTTGCTAGCAGTGATGTCAGTCTACTACTAGAAACAAAGAAGTTCTTGTCCTCAAATTTTGATATGAAAGATCTTGGTGAAGCTTCATATGTTTTGGGCATAGAAATTCACCGAGATAGAAAGAATGGAGTGTTAGGACTATCGCAGAAGGCATATTTTGAAAAAGTTCTTAAAAAGTATAATATGCATAAGTGCAGTGCCACACCTGCTCCTATAGTCAAGGGCGACAAGTTTGGGAAATTCCAATGTCCCAAGAACCAGTACGAGATCGATCAAATGAAAGGAATACCATATGCTTCGGCTGTTGGAAGCTTACAGTATGCACAAGTGTGCACTCGCCCTGACTTAGCATTTATCACCGGGGTACTCGGTAGATATCAAGAGAATCCAGGCCCAGAGCACTGGAAAATGGCAAAGAAAGCTTTGCGTTATGTGCAAGGCACAAAAGGCCTCATGCTAACATATAAAAGATCTGATTCCCTAGAAATAAGAGGGTATTCAGATGCAGATTTTGCGGGAGACAAAGATGATAGAAAGTCCACGACAGGATATGTGTTCACTCTCGCAGGAGGGGCTATTTCGTGGAGAAGCTCCAAACAGTCAATAGTTGCATCATCTACGATGTATGCAGAATTTATAGCATGTTATGAGGCCACGGGGCAGGCGCTATGGCTAAAGAAATTTATACCCGACTTGAAAGTGGTAGACTGCATTAGCAGACCACTAAAGATGTACTGTGACAACGAGCCCGCAGTATTCTATGCTCACAACAACAAGTCGAGTAATGCTACAAAGCCAATAGAAATAAAGTATTATGTTGTGAAAGATAAAATCCAGGATCAAACTATAAGTCTCGAGCATATAAAGACAAAGAATATGCTTGCGGATCCGCTTACGAAAGGCTTACCACCCAGCGTGTTCATGGAACACGTAGCCGGCATGGGTTTAATGGAAAGCCTATGATTCTGGATCATAAGAGGCCCAAAAGTAACAGGATTTGTTTCAAAACAGAAAAGTATATAGTGGCTGTCTGATTCTATCGGCAATTGAGCTGCGACGATGAAACATGCTCTATGTACTGATCCGTGATGAAACGAGTAAAGTATAAAGTATAAAGTTAAAAGTAAAGTTGAGATCATGGGGGAGAATGTTAGGTTGATCTCCATACGGTCGAGCCCAACGGCTCGATCGATCCCTTGACTGCGCCTGATCGGGGGCGCACAACCTCTATCTGGTTGGTGGGCCCCTGTCGCCGCACTATATAAAGAGGTGGGGGACCGGCAGCACACATCACGAGGTTCGTCGCTGTGCCAGACCCCCCACCGACACCCCTACCGATCTAGGATTAGCGCGAGCCGACGGGAAGCACCGCCGCCACCACACACCCCACGCTCACGCCGTCGCCCTCCCCGATGGCCACCGGCTCGGGCTCCTCGAGCCATGGAGAAGGTTTGTCTCCTCCTCTCTCATCTCTCTGTTCCCCTCTCTGACCGTGTTAGATCGACACATAAAGAGCACTACCGTAATTGTTCTAGCCTAGATGATCTAGAGTGGGATTTAACACTCCATCCTCATCAGCGTTTCCATCCTTCTTTCCCTCCTCGCCATCCTTCTCTCCCTCCTCGCCATCTTTCTTTCCCTCCTTTCCCTCCTTCTCGCCCTCCTTCTTCCCCTCCTCTCCCTCATCTGCCAGTTTTTGCTGCAGTTCCAGAGCACATACACTTAAGCAAGTATATAAAATGGAAGTATTTGATTATTTCATGAGTTGCTTGATATTTTGACACAGTTAGGTAGCTAAAGTAGAATACCTGACGCTCTGGAAGTTCGCCCCTACCACTGAAATCAACACGGAATAGCGCAATCACAGAATCCACAATCTATCATTTCCAAGTAAAATAAAAACACATAAGCACAGTTCAGATCTATCAAGTTATAAAATTTGCAGCAAGGGCGTGTCTACCAGAAGCCTGAAAGGATCTTCAGCCATCTTGGCAGCAAGGCCCAGGAGCAAGTTGTACTGGTGCTCACAGGTGTATGCACGCGCATATATGATCTAAACCAGAAAAAAACCGGATTAAACAAAGATCTTGATCTATTCGTTCTTAAATAGATAAAGACAGATGACATATGCCATACGTTGTCAAGAACAGCATTGGCATCCATCCCAAATCTCTCAGCAATTGGCACAATGCGTTCAGGGCGGCTGAAACTCCGTTAAGGGAACAGTTTGGAGAAATACAGGAATGCAAGTAAATTCAGTGAGCAAATCATTTAGAGGTATTACTCAGGAAATTCAAAGGATACAATGTTCCCTCAGTGTCAATGTAGGCAACCTTTCCATTCCCACCATGCATGTGGAGTGGAAGCTGTGGTTCATTAATTAAACAAAGGAAGTTACAAATCGCTCCTATTGTACTAGTAAGGTTCCGTTGGCAAACTCCGACGTGGGAAATTTACCTGAGTGGAGACACAAAGAGTATGAGCCAACTGGGTCTTTCCTGACCTGCAAGACCAAGTAAAATAATATGGAGATGAATGTTAGAAAGTTGGAACTGAATTGAGAAATTGAGTAACAAATGTGCATTGGAAGTCAACATTCCAACAGTTCTCGTGAATTAATAAGAGCATGTGTGTGTTGCATGATATCAGTCTTATAGTGATAACGATATTATGTGAACATATTTGAATTTTGGCATGTAACAGGTGACATGTATTCAATGTTAACAGCACAGGAAGCATGCTTAGGAATTGCTGTATGCACAGCCATCAATACATCTAGAAGGCCAGACGATATGAAGAGGTGAAAGAAGCTAGTCAGATTATTACCAATATGTACTATAAAACTACTAGGACTAGATACATCTACTGCAGATTACGGCCACACATAATACATTTCAATGATACAACTAATAGGTGCTCCTTACAAAAAAAATCAGAAAAAGAAGGTAACTGGAACAATTTTACTCACCGGAACTCTCCAAATGCTTCTGTGATACAGAGTGTTTCAATCCCTCCTTCAAATGGAAATATGTGAATAGGTTAGAGCAGAACATCAGGAATAATCAGAACAGAATCAAGGACGACATATGTTACCTCCAAGCAACTCATCAAGTGCTTGGCTCCCAGTGGTAATCCGAACAACAGACTTTCGCTTCAACATAAGCACAAGTAAATCAAACGTGCAGTAATGAAAGCACTCAAGCATATTCACGAAACAAACTATTATTTACAGTCAGTTCAGCATGGTAGCACTATTGACAAAACAGCCGTAAACTGTATGCTCATCCGTAATCATCAGTATCTTAGCTCCTACTTCCTTACCTTAATGAGGAGATCACTTCCTGTCATGAAACCCTGAGTCTGAAAACCAGATTGCATACAGATGTCAGATGACTATCACACAGAACTGATGGCACAGAAGTTTCAAAACCAGAATCAATGCAAAAGGAATAACTGAATATACCAGAAGTTTTTCAGCAGCCTCGCAGATCTTATCAACCTTTGCTTCAGACAGGCCCTTGATCCCTATAAGGCTCTGCGAGATGAATCCATACATAGAAACAACATCAGTTATGTGTTGAATAGATGGAACAACTGAAAGCAAACATGCGTCATGCACTAGGAATCAACTTCATAATGCAACTAAAATATCTAGGGAGAATGAACGCAGATTAAGGCTGACGAGATTGGTACCTTCTTGGTGTGCATCATCAGGCCATTGCAAGTGTAGATCCCCGCATCCTGCAGCTTCTTCACGTCTCCAGCGTTTATTCCCTGCGAGATCACTGTTTGGACAAGTGATTAGTTACGGCCTTGCGAGGAAGGTCGGTCAGGATTCAAATTTATGGCAGCGAACAAAGTGCACGAAGGGGCAACTGGATCACGGAACCAAACGAGAAGCACGGATTACACCTAAACCAGCGCTAGAAGTTGCTAAAACTCGCGGAAGACACCAGGAATTGTGGACCAGATGAGGAACGTTCCTCAGGCTTGAACCATACGCCTCGAAGTGCACGAGAACACATCCATAATTAGTTCAAATATCCACAGAGAACCCACGCGCTTGAACTATTTAGTTACGAATACGACAGGGTTCCACAGGTCAGTCATCACCGAGTCGGATTAAACGCATACCAGCTCAAAATGGGGCAAAATTCTGCCCAACCCGATGAGAAAAAGCGGCACCATCCACCGATTACTACTACCAACTAGCCGATGGAGAGAAATCAAACGCGGGGGTGAGAAAACCCGCACAGAATTATGCTACCTAAACCCTAAGCGCGCTAGTTTAGCCCCGGAACGCACGAGATTGGGGAGAAAACCAAAACTAACCAACACAGCCACGCGCTGCACGGCGCACACAACACAACCAAGCGCATACGGAGGCCAACCCCGCATCAGATTCACCACGAAATAGCACGAAACAGCGATCTAGACGCACGATCTTAGAAGCGGAAGCAACCGGAACGCAATATTACCAACCCCGACAAGCGCGCGCCGCGCACAACGAACAAGCAAGCGCAACATCCGGGACGAGATTGGAGGGGTTGGAGAGGGGCGGGGGTAGGAGGCGGAGAACGTACGCTTGTCGATGGACTCGAAGCACTCCTCCTCCTCCTCGACCCGGTCGGGCTCCATGAGCTGCAGCTGCCCGCCCTCGTCGTACTGCTTGGACGGCGCCATCCTGGCCGCGTGCTCGCGCGCCTGCGTCGGAGGAGGAGATGTTAGGCACGGCACCAGAGCACACGAGCGACGGCGGCGAGTGGAGGCGAAGGAGGGGAGGAGACCTGTACGAGGCGGTGGTGGCGTGGGGGGCTTGGAGGAGAAGTGAGGAGGCGGAGAAGTTGATGGCTTTTGTGCCGGTGGTGGAGGAGATTGCAGAGCCAGTGAGGTATTTAAGGGCCTCTGGTTGGTCTCGTCTGGTGGGCTAGATTGGGCCGTAGCACCCAGCCCAATTGCTGCTCCCAGCAAAGCTTGTACGGCTCATTCGATTTGTTTTTTAACGGATAACACAGTGACGTGCCAATCAAACAATGGCCTGGATGGCGACCTTGTCATGAATCTTCCGGTTAATTCTCAATATGAAGTGCCTAGTGGTGAGTCAGGAAATTGATCTGCTAATCTGCTCTGCCACTTCGAATTTTTAATTGGGGCCTTCCTCTATGTTCGAAAAAAAATTCTACCTGATCTACCATGTTCATGCCGCTCTTCGATTGGTGTATGAGTAGTTAGCACGAATATACCACTTTTCTAGCCAAATTTTCAAATTGGTACCAGTCGACCTTCCTGTAGCATAACAGTCCCGCCACCGCCGCCCGCGGAGGAATCACCGCCGCTACTCGCTGCACCTAACGCAGACGAATGGTCGTCGCCGGAGAGGAGAATGAGGGTCGAGCACAAGCGCCGGGGGGGGGGGGGGGGGGGCTGTTTGAAACCTTACCCTAGACATGTATTCACCAGTTACACCTTTGGTGGACCCCACCCGAAGTCAACAGTGGTGTCGGCAACCATCATCTCTGGCACCATGCCACCTTACTTGTGGGCCCGAGGCGTCAGATTCCGTGTTAATTCTGCATCAGACGATGATTTGGGTTTTCTGAGAGCGGACCAGCAAAAT
The DNA here is from genome assembly GCA_947311845.1 of Poa pratensis. Lineage (NCBI taxonomy): Eukaryota > Viridiplantae > Streptophyta > Magnoliopsida > Poales > Poaceae > Poa > Poa pratensis. The sequence goes on from CAMZMU010000040.1 coordinate 39,650,228, forward strand.
GTGGTAGATTTCTGCTACGGTAAGGTCGACTGGTAATAATATAGACATTTCGCTAGAAAAGTGATATGTTTATGCTAACTACTCGTTGGTGTATAGAGAAAATACACACTCTTAGCAGATTGCCTAAAGCCTTCCCTATAGCTAAACTTTTAGATCATGACATCCTAAAACAATCCACTAGTCTCTAAATTTAGAGAAAATTCCTAACATGCAGATGCAGTCTTCCACATATATTATTTTTCTGCGCTCAAGATTTTCACGCTCACCCTTCTTCCCCGATCACCCGTGCCAATCCCACACCACCGCCGCTGTCGGCTTCCGCTCACTGACACAAATCCATTCCGCCGTTCTCTTGTATCCTCGCGCACTCGAAGTTGTCTGCGGTGTCGATGTCTTCCCACGAGCATGGTTATTTTGTCGCAATCCGTGTGATGATTTTGATTTTGTGCAATTGGCACTCCATTTGTGTAGATGAGTATTTTGCAGATTCATCACCGTTAGAGCAGAATGACTAGTTAGGCTAATTGTCTGTCATGCATTTATTAGGTTTGTAGGCCATATAATTGGCACGGGTCTTCAGTTGGATGCATCTACTAGTCCAACACATATGTACGTATATTTGTAGAGTAATTCCATTTCTACATCCATTTTCATCTAGGTGATATTTTTTTTATCCTTGATCTTCTTTGTAAGAGGTTTCCTCTTCACCTTGTATTGATTTGGTCGTGTGGCTTTATTTATAATACGGGGCTACGACCTGTTCCAAAAGAAAGTGTGGGCTTAAGCGGGCCTCCATTGATCAGTTCCACTTTTCTTGCACCCTGAATAATTGTTCCTCTCATGAGTTATAACTATCCTCTTTTCTAATTCTCAAAAAAAAAAATAGATTTTTAGTTTTTTGAGTTCCTCTGGAGGCGTCATGGTGGGGCAGATGTTGACGGGTAGTATAAATAATGATCTTCTAGGTACTACTTGTCGAAGGTGTTGCTGGCGCCGGTGAGAGGCTTATGGAGTCCAAACTGTGATCCGGCGTTGCGTCTTGATGTGGTGGCAAGGATCATCTTCTCTTGGAGTGCAATGGTGTTGACTGTTGCGAATCCGGGGAAATGGGAGTAAATTACATAGAGCTATCACAATTCGAGTTTGTTAACAAATTAGTATTCTTCTGGTATTTTTTTTCAAAAACTATCAGCTGTGAGCCATCTTGTTACAAATCTCACTAATAGCCGTTTGATTGCACTTTGACACAGTTCCTGGGCTACGGACGAGAATAACCACGCAGCAGGTGGCATTTCATCGAGCACTTGGAGTGCGCTTGGGCTGCCGAGCAAGCTGTCGGCGTGACCGGCGACCCACACCCTCGGCGACCGCGACCAGCCCTCCACCCTTCGGTCTGGCGCCTGCAGCCAAGTGAGCTAGCCCTTGGCCTGCCGCATGGCGCCGACGACGACGCCGCATCGCGGTTACCTGACGGAGACACGGGTGTGCGACGAGATCAACGCACGCTCGGCCATGACCTGCCTCGTCCTCGCAGACGCGGCCGTGTCCACCCTCATCTCCGACGCCTGGGACGAGCTAGTCGCCATCAAGAACGCGCTGCGCCTCCACGGCTCCATCCGTTGCCCAGCCCAATGCGGATGCAGTGTTCCGGTGCACTTGTCCACGCTGCACGGCACCATCCACTCGTACCTGGCTGGATCCGATGACTTGATCGGCACAGTCAGGCCAAGCACAAAGTTTTAAATAGCGGGCTATTCTATTTAGTGGCGGCTCCGACAGAAGCTATGAGAGGCTATAGCGGAGCTATATCGAAGCTAAACCCATTTAACGTTTTTGCTAAATAATGAAATTTTGTAAAAACAATAAGTCTACAATCAAGTATCATATATTATATATCACATATAATTTAGCAACACATTCACAAATATCTTAAAACCAAGCATTTATTAGAAATTCCAGCTCAATAACTAAGTTTTGTATCAATGCGACATACATACAGTAAAAACATGAAGGAATAATAAGCTAGATGGATAACTTTATGGTATTAACTCGTGTCCCTTCTAGGTCGTAGCGGTTTAGCGGGCTAAATGAATCAAAATTTAGCGCTATAGCGGGATTCAGCGGGATATTACCGTCGTTTTTAATTTAGCGTTAAAAGTGTGTAACTTTAACGGGAGGGCTCTCCAAAGGCTATAGCGAGGCTATATCGGAGCTATAGCGGGTTATTTAAAACTTTGGCCAAGCATGCTTAATATTTTTATTGCGCTTTGTACGTAGCAGCGGGTAATACGTGCAGACATCGGAGCTACCAACGTGCCTGTGGCAGGAGGTGATCGTGATGCGTAGGAGCAAGAGACCAGCAGAGCGCTCCCGGGCGGCGTCGCGGCGACACGCTCACACACATCTTGTACCAGGCCGCCGGCAACGCGGCCAGCAACCACGTGGGCAGCGTCAAGATGGCAAGGCTCGAGGGCGGCGGTTTTGGGTTCACGGCCGCCCAGCACCGGCGTCACGTCCGACGCCTCATTGACAAGGCCCTCAAGCAGAAACCCTACGACTTCGCGGTGCTCAGCATCTCGGGGCCCATGGAGTTCGACGGCCTCTTCTACATGCCCGCCGTCGTCAACCTCACCAGGCTGCTAGAAAAGGCCGGATGCAAGCGGTTCGCGGCTCTTGTCGCCGGCACCCCCGGCATGCTACCGGCGTACCAGGCGGCCATGGATAAAGGGCTTACCCTGTTCGCGCTCGACGACGCCGCGTTCCAAGCCAAGACGTCGACGTGATTTCCCGCGCCGACCTCGTCACTCTCCTGCTGTACCACGCACTGCCGGCGTACGATTCCAGGGCGTTCCTCAAGCTGACCCAGTCTGGCACTCCAACTGCTCTTCGGCGCCAGGCTGCAGACCGCAGGGAGGAGCAGCTGGTCGCGGTCGCCAACAGCTCGCCCGCCCGCCCGCCAGCCCAAAGCGCACACCAATTGCTCGATGATGAAATGCGCCCTTGCTGCGTTGCTATTTTCTTGCCAAGCCCGACCTGTCCGATGGGTTGTCCGATGGGTCGCACTCACGAGGAATTGTGTCAAAGTGCAATCAGACGGCTATTTGTGTGAGCAATCAGACGGCTATTTGTGTGATTTGTAACTGAGATGCCTTAAAACCAGCAGTTTCAACTCTAAACCCTGCTAACAAAGGAAGAAACAAAGTGTTTAGAGTTTAGGGTTTAGAATAAACTACAGGTGGTTTAGAGTTTATTGGATAAAACCCTTCTAACATGCGAGGTGGCATTCATGAGGAATTGTGTCAAAGTGCGATCAGACGGCTATTTGATGATGGTTACGCTGTGTTCTTGGATAAAATTACAGGTATGAGCGTATCTTCGGTTTCTTGTTACCTCTGCAGCAGGAACACGTGTATTATTCTTCGAAAATAATGAACGAATATTTATATTGGGGCTTTCAATTTATTCCTTTATAAGGATAACCACACCCAGCAACACTCATGACTGTTGATTGGTGGAAGTTATTCCAGCTCACGGGGCGAAAGGTTCAGGAGCCTGTTTGGTTGGGGGAGTTACGACTAGGGAATGGGAATTTAGGAGCTACGAGACCAAAAATCCCTCGTATGGTTGAGAGGATTGGGAGTTAAGCATGGAAGGGGAAAGGGAATTGAGTAGGCCAACTCCCTCTAATCTCTTCCCTGGGTACCCCTGGTAATTCAGCCGGGACAGGGAATTGAGAAGAAAAAAACTGAGTTGGTTGCTCCCGATGCCGCCGTAGACCATAGTCACCGTGCGTGTCGTCATTCCCTGTTGTCGCAAGGATCCCTCAGCATAGCCCCCATGCCGTGCTCGCCGTAGGCAACCGGGCTGTTGTCGAGGTCGTTCGCCGCCCGCCATCGTCTAGTCAAACCCATGCAAGATGTGCGGCGAGACGCCGACCAATCCGCAGTACCTGAAGGCCGAAGATCCATCACGCCATGAACCACTCCATGACGGAGATTTCCACCTCAACTCCACCGGGAGCGGTGCATCGCGTACGGCAAGGAGCGATTCCCATGGTCTGCTCAATGGACGCTGGTGTGTGCGAGGATCCATACTGCTGCACCTGCGCCATGGCGCCTGGAATCAAGCTGATGTAGATGGCATGTGTTTTGACTTCACGGTAGTTCCACCGTAACTTGACAAAACAAAACTTGCTGTCAAATTCCCACGCCAGTCCCATTACATACCAAACATGGGATTGGGAGCACTAATCAATTTCCCAAGCCTAATCTCCTAATAAACTCCCATCTCTAAATTCCCATTCCCTTTCCTTAAAGTATCCAAACACGCTGCAAGAGTTATTGCCACAAGTCCTTGCCGTGCTTGTAAAAACTCCATTTTTCGTGTGAAAAGCAACTCTTTCTTGGTTGAAACTTAATTCTGAACGTTCAGTGAGCTTCTGTCTGGCTGATTCGACTTCACGCAGTTGCGCATACATATCCGCAAGTTCTTTGGTGAAGTAGCGTAAAGTCCAAATGGAGCCCGAGCTCCATGTAGCTTGTTTTTTAAAAATTCAAAATCCACACATTTTGGTTTCCACAAATCGTGAAAAAATTCTTTCTTTTTTTGGCCTACACAAAAAAGACAAATTGGGCAAATTTCAATTTTTTTAATTTGCATATTTATCCTCACCCAGATCCACTCATTTGTCTTTTTTTGCCCAGCCCAGAATACAACGAATTTCGCTCTAAAATTTTGCAGACTTGTAGACCATATAAATATCTATATCTGGGAATTTTTTTCCCGATTTTTAGAAACGTAAAAATGTAAATTTTGAATTGTTCAAAACACGAGCTACATGGAGCTCGGGAGCCAAAACACCTCACGCGGCGAAGTAGGCCTTAGCTTGCGGTCTCTTGGCCTGCGAATGAATACAGAGTTCAGACTTCAGACACAGGTTAGCTTTCCCTTATTTATCTCCTGTAACAGAATTAGCGAGCCTACCATGAACGTGGGGGTGAAGAGACCATTTTCCACTGTGAATGGTTCAGTAACAGGACTAACAGCTTTGGAAAATTCAAAACCTCTTAGCTGGCAGATGAATGGATTTATTAAGGGATGATATCCACAACAGATTACTTGAGGAGGAAATATGCAAAGGTCAGGAAGAGAGAAACCTGTGATTCCTTTCCAATAGAATCCATGTCAGCCAGGGCAGCAGCTTTTGCTCTCGGGTCAGAACAAAGCTTTCTTAAATCCTCATTCTAGAGGTTAGATAGGATTTATTTAGGACATAACATATCATGCTTGGATTGCAGGCAAGACGTAGAACCATTGGAGGAAAGATATATGAAACGAAAAGAACAAAGAAAGCATGAACCAGCACCATTTTAAGCATGAAACAATGAACGAAGATCAAGACTTGTGGAATAGTGTAAAGTTAATTTAAAAACAGTAAAATGGCAAGTGTTGTGTCTCATTTTCCATGTTTTCCTGAAAACCAGCATAATGGGGCAGTAATGTGGTCACTCTAACTACAAAACCCAGTTAACCACTCGATTATGGTATCCATGAGGACGACTTTAAGTGGTTATACGCAAACTGGGCCTGGTGTCACTTGCAGCAGCCAACAAAAAAAAACTTGTGTAAATTTAAGAACAAATCACAGGTGTACATGCATTTTAAATTAACAAGATTATCCGTTGTTAAAAGGAAAAAGTCCATTTTGAACCCTGAACTCGTAGAGGTCGAGCGATTTGAACCCTAAAGTCAAAATCCATGTCGTTTGTACCCTAAACTTAGCAATCCCAGTCTAAAATGAACCTCAGGCATGTTTGTCAACGAAATTTATTTTTTTATAAAATTACTACTGTCACTGACAAATTTGGTCCACATGTCATATTCATCTTCTTCCCCAATTCATTTTCCTTTTCTATTGGACGGTCGGACGTCAGCCACCGCTACCGTTAGCCATGGTGGCCGGCCGAGTCAAGGCGGCCATGGGCCTCCAGCACCTCCTCCTCCGCACGCAAGTCGGCGGCACCCACACAAGCACAATCTCCGCTACAGCAGCCCGCCCCATCGACGGCGCCTCGGCCGGCGGAGATGACGCCGCGGCGGCGACCCTCGGGCTCGCCCGCGCCACCGACCGGCTCGGGGGCCAAGGTGGCAGATCCTTTGCGCGCCCCTTCGGGTCTACTTCCCGCGCTCCATTACCAAGCAAACACTTTCAGTTTAAGCGGAATGGGGCTGTCGAAAAGAAAAGCTTATGGTAATATCATGCCACGGTATTGTCTCTGTGGATATGTAAACTTTGTATTAAAAGTGTGAACATGTTCGTTAAAGAACATTGAGGAGTGCCCAATTCATGAACACAATTTTCGGATGAGCTCCATGACCATCAAGTTGTACATTTCCGTGTCCTAGCGTACAAACATATATCAACTAATTTAATCAATCGTGAACTAAGAAATGGAGTCAAATCAGCCATGAACAAAGAAATCAAATCAACAGTAAACAAACTGGAACCAATATAAAAGCTGTAGAAATGCATGCACAGAAGCAATTCACCCAAACGTCTAAGCTGATGGGGAAGGAGGGGAATGCACTTATATAGTTCAGTAAGTCAAAGATCAAATATGCGAGTATCCTAAGCACGGCAAAGCATATCCAGCAAAGGAAAATTACTCAGCAGCATCAAGAACTAAGTATTATGGAACGGCAAACACAATATGTAGAATATGTACTACCAACAACAATTAAGATCACAGGAACACCATAGATAAAAAGTTGATTGTTCAGTAGCGGTGCCTCTAAATTATACAACCCAAGTCATACGCCACTAATATCAATTAGCATATAGATTGATTGATGGATACAACTTGAAATCCAATTTTGCCTCCTACTCATCGCCGTCCGTGACCCATCCAAGAACGTAGCCCTTGGTGCGAAGATCCTCGCGGATGGTGTCCTGGAGCTCGCGGATCTTCTCGATGCCGAACTTGCGAAGCTTCATGGAGGCAAGGTACAGCGGGTTGACATCGATTCCCGGAGCATTAATGATGTGCGGCTTAGGATCGATGGCGAGGGTGCGGAGCACCTTCTCCATGGGCAGCCTCTTCTTCACCATCGTCTTGCCTTCGTATACCATACGCTCCGGCTCTTCCTCCTCGACAGCAGCCATCACCTTTGCCTCCTCCTCCGTCTTCGTCTTCTTCAGTGCCTTCTCCTCCGCGGCCGCCGCCGCCGCCTTCACCTTCGTGCACCGTGAGAAGCTGGAGCCGCCACCGTGAGAATCGGCGTCCATCCTCTGGTAAAGACGGGAATCACCGGACAGGTTGGCTATCTCTCTCGATCGCCTCGCTCGCAACGCTTGGGTGTTGGGGATTTCGGAATCGATTGGGGGCGAATCTGATCTGATCTGAGAGCTCCGGCGCCTTTTCCCCAATTTATGGCGCCTAACCCTAGCAGTTCGACTCGGGCTCGGGCTCCCAACCCGTCGACATGAACTTGGCTCGGTCTCGGAACGCCTCAGGGTGAGAATGGGCCGGGTCGACCCAACGGGTCTCTGGCTTGACCAAAAGAAACGGTTTTCTCCTTTTCGTTTTTCCTTTTTCTTTTCACATATCAATATTATTAACTCTGAACATTTCTCGAAAATCTGAACATTTTTGAAAATATGAATATTCAAGATATGAGCAATTTAAGATCTGAACATTTTCAAATCTAAACAGTTTTAAAAAAATGTTAACATTTTTAAAAAAATTGATTTTTTCAAATATAAATATTATTAAATGTGAACAATTTTGAAAATGTGTAACTTTTCAAGATCTGAATATTTGAAAAAATTGAACATTTTCAGATCTGAACATTTTTCAAAAGTCAAATCTAAACATTTTTCAAAATCTAAACATTCAAATTGGTAACATTTAGTTCCCCGCAAAAAAGTGAAGTATATATAGTTGGCTTCCAATTCCATGCATGGAAAATAAAGTGCAAGGTCCATTTCCCTCCTCGGTCGATGATACGATCTAGGTTCTGGGATGAGGCTCGCCAGATAACTTACAACATGTACATATACTAAGCTACTATGGAAAGAGACATGTTGCTAAAGTGGTCTTTCGATCTTTCGCCAACGGGGGTACTACCACTACGGACGGTCTTCGTTGTCCTCGAGAGGTTTCAAACGCTAGCTCGTCAAAGTCACGAACCAAGATGAACTTATTTTCCGATGTCTTCTATCCTATGTGCCCTCCAATTGTTTTTTTCTCCTATCATCATGTCTACATTTGGGTAATGGACATCTATTTTACTGCATGGAAGTGCCAAAGCTAGGAAGAGTTGGGAGGTCAGAATTTTTATGGCAGTGAAGGGAACTGTAGAGCTCGATGGTGGTTAAAAGTGGTGATTGTGTCGTATATTTAGGGAAGAGCAAAACTACCTCAAGTGAAGTTTCTTTATACTCTCTCGATTGCGTTCAACCAAATTGGGCCAGAATAGCAGATAGCAGCCACAACTTGTAGTAGCAGTACGTATATAGAATATCCTGCATTGATTTACTCCCTCTTACGACAGAGGTGCATGTCTCTGAGTCTGGATGGTGACTTCTGCACGTAATCTAAAATTTCCTGACTCGTTAACATATAATAGAATGAATTGAAAGTTTATCAGGTATTTGGTGCACTACCTTGAAGTCGACCTCATCGGCCCAAAAACCACTATTGCTGAACAAATAGACCAAATTGTGTTACTTTTAACCACTAAATTGTACTTACTAAATTGAATTAATCGATAAATTTTGAAATTGAAATTCTAAAACATTTTAGTGACACTTAATATTAAAAAAGTCCATTCAAATGGATCATCCAAGACCATTCAAAACATGAATCTGAACTAAAATAATCAACGGTCTAAAATTAGGCCATGTTTCCATGAGCTACGACAACAACGAGAAACGAGAAGGCTTCGGCTAGCAACGGAAGGAGGTTTAACTAAATTTGTGTGAGGCACAACGAACTGCAATGAACAGAGATTCGTATACAAAGACGATCGATGTCGGGTAAATGTGTTTGTGTGATCAAGTTATTTTTCCTGTGATGCTATAAATGCAGAGTTCACCCCACATGTGCCAAAAAATATTGGTAAGTGACGAGCCTAAGATGCACTGTGCTATTTTTCCATAACAAGTGTGAATCTTTCTTTGTATTTTGTATAGAAAACATGTACCATTTGACACTTAATTCAGATCTATATATGGGAACAAATATGAATATGATTTCGATATCAAATAGGTTGCATTTACATATTATACTGTACATCAACCATGTAGTGATGAAATAATTAAAAATGGATTGCATTTGTTGACGAAAAGGAATCTGCTAAATTATATATGTGCTTATGAATCAAGTTTTAAGTTGCTCAACGGGTTAGTTGAACAAATTTTATGGCTAAGTGAGTTGTTTATGTGTTATTCCTTCACTTTGAATTTCCAGGATCTTAGCTCTGGACTAATTATTATGACTTCACCACCATGTTACTTCCTTGAAAGAAATAAAAAAGATTACACTATCAAATGCCGACGCGCTAAAAAGATATTGTTAATTGTGTTATTTTCCCTTATTCAAACAACACAACCCGTGTGATTTCCTTCCTCTAGCTTTGGGTCGTCTTAAAGAAACTTCACTTGAGGTTGGTGTTCTCTTCCCCTACATATGCTACACAATCTCCACCTTTAACAAGCAGAAAGCTCTACCATTCCACTCATTGTCACCCAAAACACTCACCTCAAAACTATTTCCTTGGCATGCCCATGCGGTAAAGTAGGTGGCTATTACTCAAACTTAGACATTGATACAAGAGGACAACGAATAGAGAGCACATGGGAATATGAGACATCAGAAAAGAAATTTGTGTTGGTAAGAGACTTTGAGGAGCTAGTATCTGCAAGCCCTCATGGAGAAAGAAGCGCCATCCTAAACTGGTGACGGTATACTTAATGATACAAGACCAAATTGGCATTTTAGTATGTCGTCTTTCATGCAATCGGTAAGGTTCTGCTACCAGTTTAGCAGAACAAGCGTGGAATGGACTGATGCATTTAGAAAAGTCTCGTTCAAAAACTAGAATGTTACCGTGGAGAGGTCATCGTAGCCTCGTAGGACCGTAGCCCCTGGGGCCATCACATCAAGCAGAGATGGATCAATCACTATGTTACCTAGATCGTTCGATTCGGTAGCAGAAAATATTACTCCCTCCTATCCGGTATAAGACTCAGAGGAAATGAACAGCTCACGTACAGTATGTACAAGTCACGGGCTTTTTGGCTATCAGAGGGAGTATTTTTTTTAACGGGAAAGGCCCGGAGGCCCTAGAACCATATAGTCATAGCGGTGATTACAAGAAGGACCAAACGGAAAGAAGAAATTACAACTGGGTCCTTACACTTTACAAACAGGCCCTCTGGAGAAATTTCAGAAAAGCAATCGAGAGCTTCTCTTCTTCACCGCACGTCGCCGACAACCTCAAGGCCAAGGGACTGCCTGCACCACCGGGGACAAAACCACTTGAAGTGCAGCCAGACATGAATCCTTCACCAAGATCCAAGATCCTCCAGTGAAGGAGGAAGAAGCTCGGGCTGAAATTGCAACCGATCGAGCCGGATTAGCTCCCATCGCCATGTATAGCTACAGGGACTCAGGAGGTCGTGCGGTGTACTTGAGTACTTCCCCAGCGAGCAGCAGGTCCTGGGCGACACCGCGAAAGCTTTGGCACGCGGTTGTATGGAGGCAAATCTTGAAAACTATTTGATCGATTCGGTCGATCGTGGCTATTGGCGACATGCACAAGTCGGAATCTAGCAGCGCACGTGGCAACCTATGTCATAGCCTATATGTGAACACTGTGAAGCCTTGGCAACAAGTACGAGACTGATCGGCGATGGAGCCAATATGGGCTTCTCCATTAATATGTCTTTTTTTTTCTTTTACCTTTTCTGTTTCCATTTTTCCTGTATTTTTTCATCATATTTCTATTTTTCTCGGTTTCTCTGTTTTTACACTTTTATTGAGCCTTTTCCTTTTTTATACAGATTAAAAAATCATTCTATGAAAACAAATGTTCATGGTTTTTAGAAAGTTGTGCATGGTTCAACAAAAAGTTTAATTTTATTTATAGATGGCTCGGGCTAGGGAAAATTTATTCCCCGGCCATGTGATGATGCACCCGAATCTACTGCTCTGTGAAGAGTTGGAAGGACAGTAACCGGTTTCTCCTCCAGCACTAAATCGGATTTCTTGGAAGGATTGCTTGATCGAAAGGCTGGATTGGTTGGCAAAACAGCGGAGTTTCTGGATGACCACTCCACGTCCCAAAGATTGCTAGAATCCAAGATAGAGCTTTTACCCCATACAAATTCAGGTTTGAAACAGCTTGGTTCATCGAACCCTCACGCTGACCATTCGCTTTCTCAGTAGCGAAAGTGCTTATATCCCGGAGTACTCCTATGGCCGATCTGTCACCTATGACCTATACATGAAGGCCTTGGCCCCGTTCCCCAATATTTTTTATACCATGAACATTTTTACCGTGAATATTTTTCTGAATACAAGAAGATATTTTTCAAATCCGTTAACCTATTTGGAATCCATGAACAATTTTTGGAATCCATGAACAATTTTTGTAACATCGTGATTATTTTTTTCCAAATCCATTAACCTATTTTTCAATCCCATGAATAATATTTCTTAATGAAGAATATTTTTTCAAATCTCTTAACCAACTTTTGACGTCCATGAACAATTTAAACCCCTCGAACATTTTTTAAACTACCTAAATAATTTTAATATAAAATAAACATAGAAAAAGGAAAAAGAAAAGAAAAATGTAGGAAATAAATACCAATAAAATAAAAACAAAAATAGAATTGGTGCACACTTTTCTTCTACCATGCACATTTTTGAATTGGTGAACACTTTTCATCTACCATGCACATTTTTTGAATTGGTGAACACACTTTTTAAAATGCATGAATATTTTTCAAACTTTGAGCCACTAATTGTTCCATATGGCATGGCTTATTCTGCCGATGAACATCGAGCAAAATTGGGGAATAGATATGAAAGAGAAGAACATGCCGGGCAGGGAAGAGAAGTCCCTGCTGCCGTGTGCACATGTGCGTGTGCACAGCCTACAGACATGAGGGGTGTCCTCACGTCACCAACCCTAGGCGACACGAGGGGTGTCTACGCTAGCAGCCCTTCCCACCTCTCCTCGTCTCCTCGTCCTCGTTGGGTGAAGCCTGGGCGGCGATGAGGACGGTGGGGGCGAGTTGAACGGGTCTTTCGCGGCGATGGAGCGTAGATGCACGGACGGTGTGCCACGTCAAGGCCCCGGTGGTGGGGATGCCGGCATTGTGACACTCCAGATGAAAGTCATGTTCATCTTCAGTTGGTGCCGGCGGAGATGACTCTTGCAAGTCATGCTCCTCTTCACTCTAGATGAAAGTCATGTTCATCTCCATGGAGGCATCATCACTCAGTGAGTGTCAGCTTCTCTTTCACCACTCGGGTCTCCTTGTGAAAACCGAGAATGGAGGTCTGGATTAGTGATGAGTTGCCGAGAATGGAGGTCTGGATTAGTGATGAGTTGCCCCGGTGCTCTCTGTCGTTCCGGTCTGATCTCCCGGGGCGCAATGTATGCGATCGATCACCAGTGACTCCAAGATGGTTCCCTCACTCTCCGACTCCCTTAGTTGTACAAGGGTGGAGGGGACATCCACACAGAGAGTTTCATTAGAGTTGTCTTTCTTGGGAGGTGAACGGAGTCGTTCGAGACACAACCTTGTTGCTCGATTTGGGTATGACCTTTGTGTTGTGTTTGTACCTTTTGTGCTAGTTTTCGGATGGATGTTGTAAGTCTAAATGCGTTGTTCTAACCGCCACAACTAAATAAACCACATAACAGAAAAAAGATAACACAACCGCACCAGGAGGGCGGATATATGCGCCGCACAAAGTAGAAAAGCCGATTCCTAAACCGCTACCGCCTACGGAGGCAAGAATTTCCATCACTGGTAAGTGTCATGTTATACTCCTACGTCACGTCGTCAAATTATCCATACAAATTAAAAAAAAAAACGTCTACAATGTAGAAGTTCACATCCCCGCAAGCTTACTGGCGTGCACGCACAGGCATAAGTGCAGTAAATTATAACGACCGACAGGCCGGCAGTCTCATTCTAACAGTTCCATAGAGTGCCCAATTAATGATGGTTTTCCCTAGGTTGGTTCTTCATTGGAACTGACAGCTCTCATGTTGTCTATGTCCGACGATCGTATGCAGAGAGCTCTACAGATCTCTCAGCCTGTCAGCTATATCATCCACTTCGTCCGACACCTGAAGAGTGCACAATTGGGTGAGAAGGGGTCATGGGACGCATCAATAAAATAACTGATGGAACGTACTTCACAAATCCTCGTAGGTCGAGAGATTAGTCTACTGACTGTCAACACGAGTACTCTAATGCTCTTCTAGCTGACCATATTATGGTCCTAGGAATTGACCAGAAATCGGTGCAAAGGAAAGTCTAATGCTTCCCATTAATTCCTGGTGCTTATGGAAGCAGGTTTGAAACATTTAAGCTGGTATGGTCCGATTTTTCATTATCTTTTGAACTGGAGACAGTTTCATGCATGGCATTGAGTAAACATTAATTGAGAATCTGCCTCTTACAGCATAGGTAGTTTTATTACCACAAAGAGTGGTTAATAATATTAAAAAAAGAAAACAGAAGTCCGTGCTTCTGAGAAAAAATACCTGAGAGAGGCAGGTAGGAACTGCAATACAACTTCGAAAAATGATGTCGACGTTTTCTAAAAGCCGATGAGAAGCAGGTGTTATCAGATGAATGCAGTTTCCCGGAATATCAATGGCCTTGACAAACCCTGAAAATACAGGCCAGCAAGACCAATACCACGCAGGAAATTAGACAGTCCTATCAATTTGCTTCAACAAAAGCGCAAAGCAAGAATAGATCTTACATACCAAGTCCAATGCACCAAGGGGACGAGCATTCAGTTGACAAAGAGACACATTTACTTGATCCAAGACCAACGATAGTACCAGCCAAGAATTCATATACTGCATCACCAGAAATCTATCCAGGAACACCCAAAGAAACCATATTAATAGAAATACTCCAAATCTACACATGCTGAATTAAGCGAAGAAGGATGGAAACTTCTAGGACAAGCATTACTGCGTATTGCAAGAACAACGCCTGACTGCTATATGATCTCAATAAAGGTGGAGAGGCAGTCACCTGGTAGTGTAGATCAATAACCTGTATCTTTGAAAGAGGTAGCTGAAAGGGCTCTATAGCAGCAAAGCCCTGAACTAAATCATCATAAGAGAAAATAGGGAAGTCCCTTGGCAAGGACTGCCTGAAGTAAGCAATCAGCCTGAGATCACGAATCATCCGCGCCTCCTTCTTCACTAACAAACTGCATTGACATAATCATTACTATAACAATGATTTAAGACTATAGTGTTTCATTAATATAAATTCCTCAAAAAAATTCCATGAAAAAATAGTAACACTTACTGACAATAGGGGGGTTATATTCTTTCATTTAATTAAATTATGACTTACTATCGAGGAGAGTGCTGTGATGCACGGATTTCGATTAAATTGACTCGTGGATCTCCTTTGCATACGTCCAACCAAAATGCACCATCTGGTAAATTTTTACCCTCTGCTGTGGTGCGTAGCCGAATAACATCAGTTGGGGATGCATATCTCAATATCTCTGACAGAACATGAAGTCCAATACCTGAAAAGTCACACAGTACAATATCAAATTGGACATTGCAAGAAAAAATCCACTCATTTAGCAACAACATATATGAGTATTTGAATACTCTTCATATTATATGTTTCCCTTCTAACCTTCCAAAATAGCATGTGAACTACCAAGAAAACTTGATCACCAAGAAAATGCCAATGAAATCTCACCTTTCACCCATCCTGAAGTATTAACAACAAGTGGTATAGCTGATTTCTGAGGGTTATCAGTCTCATTAAGGCAATAGAGTTTTTGAAGAAAATAGTCATAAAGGGCAAATATGTAGCGCAAGAGAAGTTTTGGGTTCTTGTGTGCTCCGACATCACCAAAAAAGAAGCACCTAGAATATGTGAAAAACGTCTTAGACAAACTTGCAGAACACCATCATGAGAACATGATGAAATATTAAATAAGCATATGTTCTCTTCAGTAAGTACTTATTAGTCCATGTGATTGCAAACTGAATTTTGTATTTAACCAGCTATAAAATGAGCTGTTGACTAAACTTAAAAAGTTGACTACTTTGCAACACCTAAGACTTTAACCAGCAAATACAGCTATTGCAAAATTAGCACAAAATCAAACTTTGAAATAACGTGGGAAGTATTCATGATATCTTAAGAGAATACAGAGACTAGTTTGGGACACCTGAATGGTAAACATTACTATTGTTTTAATTTGAGTAGTGGATTGTTCCTGACAGCACCAAAAAGTAATACAGCAGGTACATTACAATGCTACACGAAAGCATAAAAGATGGCCCATAACTAAACTGCGTGAAATACAATTACCTCTTTGGAGGCCGCAGGTATAGCATTGTAAGATCTGCAATTATTAAAAAAAGATAGAATGTTCAGCCAGGGAGTCAAATATTTAAAAGGAACTAAAAATAGAATACCCTGAGCCTACACCTTTAGTCTGTTCCTCAAGCACATGAAGTGACACGAAACCTGGAGGTGTGAATTCAGGCTGGCCAACATCCGTATCCAGGTATGCCACCTTATTATACCTGTTTGAGTGAAAGAAACACAAGAATTGATCTGACAGTACAATCTTAACAAGTAAAACAGAGCAATTCCAAAAATTCTGAGCAGTACATACTATGGAAAGTTGTGTCAAACTGTCAACCACCAGTAAAACAAGTCTATTCTCCCATATAAATTTGGCGTGAAAGAAAAAAACATTGAGTCACTACATTTTAACTACGGGCATCCCAACTAACGGTGACCATAGACACTACTTTCTCACACTTGCCAAAATCATAAGTCAACCTAGAAAACTACTGCGACATGGCTACTTCGCAAGGGGTCTAATGGAGTAATGGATGGAATCACTCAGCAATAGTCTCTGGTCTGTACATCTAACTCCAATTTACCATTTCAAAATGCAGATTCTTCTCAATATCAATACCAAATAGAGATGGAATGCCAACTTAATTTGAAGCGAATGGGATGAATATTCATACTTCATGCCAAACCATTATGATCAAACAATTTTACTACATAGACAACAATTATTTTCCAACTGTACTGTATCGAATCGGTCACCAAGAACCTTGTTGAAAATTTAGCAAAGCACCACCCACCCATAATCCCAGCTCCCAACAAAAAATAACTCGAAAAAATTAAATTCTTCAGTTCTATCAACATTCGGCTGGTTTGCAGCCAAGCAGAGCAAAAATGCGAGGAGGAGAGGATCGGAAAATGCAATTGGGCTTGGGCTTCTACTACACGGAAAAGAACAAATTCTCCGACCTTCCGAGGAGGAGGCGGGAGAAGGCGGACTTGCCGCTGTTGCCGGGGCCGCACACCGCCACCACCGGCGCCGGCCAGGTGCAGGAGTCGTACGCCACTGCCTCCGCCGCCTCCTCCCACTCACGCTCCCTGCTGCCCTCCGACCCCTCGCCGCCGCACGTCTCGCCTCTCACCATCGCTAGCTCTCGCACTCTCCGCAGTTCACCTCGCAAAGAAACGCACTCAACGCTAGCTGGAGAGTGGAGACTGACTGAGTCTGTCTCCGAGCGGGCACTAGATAAGCAAGGAGAGAGATGAGATGGTTTTCATAATAATGAAATTGGGGCGAGGCCATCCTATCTAAAAAAAAAAAAGATGAGATGGTCACGCGGAATGCGCCTGGGGTTGTCCGAGATTTTTGCTGTGGGTACGGCGTGGTGCGGCTCGTCGCAGCATGTGCATCGGCTTGTTGCCGCTTCCGGGTAGAACCTACTTCAAGTCTCCAACGACCTCGCACGAGCAGCAGGCAGGCGTACCTTGCCGACTTTTGCTAGTAGTACGACTTGCAGTTGAGGGGTTCTCGCTTCGTACCTAGCAGCCGGAGGACGTCCCCGAAATGACTCACCAAATCAACGGGTAAACCAAATCAACGGGTAAAACATATGTACGGTACTTGCTCCGTCACACTTTACAAGGCACACACGTAGTTTAAGAACACGCTTTGACCATTAATTCTCGAATCAGGCTTTCGCCCCGCTTTATAAATAAAGCAACATGCCAAGCAAGTCCATACACAGTTACAAACATAAGAGCGGAAAGGCCGCTTACAAACATAAAATTTAAATTTTCTTGACCATTAATTTAGTCAAGAAAATTTAAATTTTATATCATTAAAAACTGCGTGTGTGCCCTGTAAACTGTGACGGAGGGAGTACATACTTTGCACGGTAGAAATGCCGCTTTCAAGGACGGACGTACACTATATCTTCACAATTGATGCATATCGCGTGTGCAAACCCCCTTTAAGCAATATGTGGGGAAAGGTTTTAAAATTACTCGGCATTTGCATAACTATCGTGAGAGAATAAGTTGTAACCTTGAAAGTTATTAGAGAGCTTCCTAAATTCGCGAAGCAATCAACTTGAAAAGTTGTTCGAGAGCTTCACGAACAGCATGGACACCTCCCACCAAAACAGCCATAACTTTGGCTACACACCTCTCCAAATGATGTCATATGTTTGTTGGGTTGGCATGTAAAATTGAAGTGTAGTTTCTGCTGATAGACCCCAATCGTCCCGTCCCTAATCCAGATGAGTGTTGGCAGAGAAAAAGATCAAAGGCATATGTTGGCAACATCAGATTCACTTGATTTTTTTTTTGCAAGTTTGTTTCTTTGTAGATTGAAAATTGTTCACCTCCTTCTATAACGAAACCTTGAAAGGGCATTTCCCTCCATAAATGGTTTTGATGTTAATGACAGCATGATTACTAGACTTACAATGTGCTTGAGCATAATAGGACTAATCGAAGATGGCACAAGATGGTTGGAGTCCTCTCGAGATGAAAAGAGAAAAGAAACGGTGCTCGGCGTTCTTCGGTCATATTTGAAGCGTAGGGAAAACGTATTCAAGATATCTGTTTTGTAAGGTATGGGTGAAATCAAACACTACACAAAACCGAAAATTGCAACCCCTAAACCTGCGTCCCGGAACTTGCGTCCAACCTATAATGTTCCTTGCGGCTCCTCAGAAGAGCATTCTTCTGGGTCAAAATTTCCCGCTTCCGTCCACCTCCCACCAACGAAGTACACAGGTGAGTTGCCATTTGGCTTGGGTTTGCTTGCGATTGCAAGATATTATATACTTGTCCTCTATTTCACGTAGCCAATTGCAAATATATTTGCAACTCTACGTGTCAGGTACACGTTAGAATCCACTCTGATGATTGAACATGTAGAATGTGTGAATTGAACTAAAAAAATAAGTGTTTAATTGTCTCATGATGGCGACGAAAACCACACTGTAAATTCCCATGCCAATTGCGCTATGCTAGGATATCCTTGGTATGTATTGCACCTTTACGAAGGTACCACGTGAAAAATATCTAGGACCCGCTTGACATCAAAGTATTTTTGAGTATTCTAAGAATACCATGGTTTCTAAAAAAATAAGGTATTAAATACTTTAAAGTGTTTGGACAAAATACATTTTTTTTATCATTTTGGAAATTTTGGATTTGAACTATTTTTTACGAAACCCATAAACAGAAGTATTCATCACCCTGGTAGTCAATACATCATTTTTTTAATATTGCGGTTTTCATAAAATGGAGCTCCAAAACTGAGCCTTAATTTTTAGCGGCACCTTATTTTCTATTTTTTTTGGTTATTATCGATTGGCACATCTGAATGGACCACTGCTCTGTACAAGGAGTACAACAATATTTACCATCCTCGTGTAGACTCCACCGAGATTCGTCAGTTCCTTGCGATAATTGAACAATTGACAACCGCCCAAGAAGAGTGTTTCATGTCGCAAGTCAAGGTCCGACTAAATCCTACATGGATGTCACATCTGGTAGAGACGGATAATATTGTATCTCTCTTGTGACGGATAATATTGTTTCACTCTTGCACTCAGCTAGCTGGCCGTCATGATCACCATGAGGGCTGTAGGTTGACATGTGCATCTGGTATTCACGTCTTTTTCGATGTCTCCTATCCCTACATGCCCTCCAATTATTATTTTTCTCCTATCAACATGTTGATTTTTGGGTAGTTGGCACCTAATTTACGGCAAGAAGTATCAAAGTAAGAGTTGCGAGATGAGAGGTTTGGATGGCAGTCGAGGGAATAAAGGTGTAGATTGTGTAATATATGTAAGAAAAGAGAGCACCCACCTCAAGGAAAATTTATTCATTCACCCTTGGTTGCATTCAACCAAATTGGGCCAGAAGAGTGCAT
Organism: Poa pratensis; assembly: GCA_947311845.1. Lineage (NCBI taxonomy): Eukaryota > Viridiplantae > Streptophyta > Magnoliopsida > Poales > Poaceae > Poa > Poa pratensis. The sequence continues at coordinate 39,669,742 of CAMZMU010000040.1, forward strand.
TAGCTGCCATGGATTTTAGTACCAGTACGTAAACAATATACTCCTTCCGTTACAAATGAAGTGTCGTAGATTTAGTATCAATCTGTACTAAATCTCAGACACTTAATTTGGAAGAGAGTGAGTAGTTTGCATTGATTCACTACCCCTTGCAGTATAGGTCCTACCAGGTTGAAGCTAGACTAGTATATGTAAATTTTGAAGAAGAAAATTGTATTTATGCCTATATATATATACATCTTTGTGTATGGAAGCCTTTCTTTTACATGGAGAACTATAAGAAAAATCTAACAAGAAGCCTCCCACGTCTACAAAAATTCTCGCTTTGTGAGATTTGTTAAATATGCTATGCACGACATGTCATAAAATAGAGAAGAGACAGTAACCTCTGTAAAGACCGAAATAGCTTTGTAACAAGAAAAAAGCTAATTTTGAAATGAGCAGTGAATTGTTCCTTCCTAGCAGCACCAAAAATAAGTACATCTGGTAAATTACAATGCAGCACGAAAGCATAAAAGACTGCCTACAACTAAACCGTGTGAAACACAATTACCTTTTTGGAGGCCGCAAGAATAGCATTGTAAGATCTGCAATAATAAAAAAAATGTAGGGTATATTCCGTGCACGATAGAAACATCATGTTTGAGGACGTGCACTATATCTTCACAATAATGCATATCAAGGTGTGCATGCGAAGTTGCCAGTTTCTAGAACTCTACAAATGAAGGCAAGATCATTAGTGGCCTCCTCCCACTCATGCTCCCTGCCCTCCGATCCCTCGCCGCTGCACGTCTCGCCTCTCACCATCTCTCTCGCTCTTTTTTAGATAAAAGGCTTTAATTTATTCCGGCCCTGCTTTAAGTTAATAAACCAAAAGGTTCACCACACGATTTGATTACAGCATGCTGGGCATACAGCTTAGCCGAAAGCATAAATAGAAAGATACCGGGGCCGGCTCCCCACAACACACCGGAAGGGCCAGCTTCAAGCTCCTGGAGGATCATTTCTTGGTGCGAGCGTGGAGTAAATCGCCTTTAGCCCACTTATCATCTCCTGCAGTGCGTCCCTGTCGCGCTCCTTTGAGAGCCCCGCCCACATCTGTAAAAACATAAGGATTTTGTATATGAGATCCGAAGGATGTTGCAGCACCTTAGCCTCCATAGCTAGCTTATTTTTAGACACCCAGAGAGCCCAACACATAACCGAGACCAGCAACCAACAAAGTCTACGTCTTTGGCCTAACAACATTTGAATGTGCGCAAAGAATTGGGGAAATTTGCTGGGGACCAGCTGCACCCAAGCAGCCTCGGAAGCACACTCAACTCGAATGTGGCAAGCGCACAATGAAATAAAATATGCGAGGCATCTTCCACCTCGTTACATAGCGCACATCTACCATCAGAAGGACCATGACGATCGGCCAGTTGTTTACCTGCAGGTAACCAGTTTAGGGCAAGCTGCCAAGTGAAGATCTTGAGTTTGAGAGGTAGCTTTACATCCCACAGGTCGTGCGCATGCGCCACCGTCGCCCCTCGCGACAGTTGCTGGTACATGGAGGCAACCGAAAACACACCCGAAGGCTTAAGCGCCCACTTTCTCACATCCTGCAGGACCACCGAGTCCAACAGAACCCACAGGGCGTTCCAATGAGCTAAACCATTCTGGTCAAGAGAGCGGCGAAAGGTAATGCCCGGAGAATTTGGCTAAACCATCGTCGACTAACAAGCCTTGTTCCCCAGCATGGATCTTCCAGATCCATTTGGCCATCAGACATTTGTTCATAAGTTTGGTATCCATGATCCCCAGTCCCCCCAAGGACTTGGGCATGCATATGTCAGCCCACTTCACCCAGTGGTACTTCCGCTTATTGTCTCGGTCGCCCCAGAAGAAGCGGGCCCGGTGTCTGTTCATGGCCGCATGAACGCCATCCCCTAACATACACACCCCCATGGCGTGTAGCGGGAGACTCGAGAGGCAGGTGTTGACCAGAGTCAGCCTAGCTGCTGACGACATGAGGTTCCCCATCCAGGGGTCAGCCTGTTTGCCCACCTTCACAGGCAGGGGACCCCAATCCCCGGCCGTTAAGGCCTTGTCACTAATTGGCAAGCCTAAATAAGTAAATGGGAAAGCGCCCAATTTGCAGTTTAGCATATTCGCAATCCTCTGCTGTTCAGGGTTAGGGCTCCCCAAAACCATAACCTCGCTCTTGTGGAAATTAAACCTGAGCCCGGACATGCTCTCAAAGCATAAGAGGATGAACTTCAGGTTCGCAATCGCCAAGTCGTCCGGTTGGATCATAATGATCATGTCATCCGCATACTGCAGATGTGATACCCCCCAGGTATCAGGTGCGGGACAAGGCCACATAAGTGACACGTATCCTTCGCCGCATCCAAAATGGCCGCGAGTGCCTCCACCACATAATCAAAGAGTATGGGTGAGAGGGGGTCGCCCTGGCGAACCCCCCTACCATTGCGGAAGAAGCTGCCGACTTCCCCGTTAATGGTGATGGCGGTTTGGCCCCCCGAGACCAACCCCATAGCGCGATGAACCCAGCCCGGGTCAAAGCCTTTGCGTAACAAGACCTCGCGAAGGAAAGGCCACTTCACGCGGTCGTACGCTTTCTCAAAGTCCAGTTTAAGGAAAACTCCCCCAAGTTTCTTGGACTTAACTTCATGTACGATCTCTTGTAGGGAAACCACACCCTCGTGGATGTGTCTCCCCCTGATAAACGCGGATTGGGTCCTACTGATCGTTCGGTGTGCAATGGGGGATAGGTGTAGTGCGTAAGCCTTGGCGACAAATTTAAAGATCACATTAATGAGAGCGATGGGTCTGAATTGTCGAATGTCTTCCGCTCCGGGTACTTTGGGGATAAGTGTGAGTACCCCGAAGTTGAGTATCGATAAGTCCACTCTCCCAAGAGCGAACCCATTTGCAATCGCCAAGATAATTGGTCTTGCAAGGGACCAAAACTTCTTGAAGAAAACCAATGGCAGGCCGTCCGGCCCCGGAGCCGTATCTACCTTCATGCTTTTTAGGACTACGTCCATCTCCTCCGGAGTGAAGGTGAGCATGAGGTCATGGTTTTCCTCCTCCGAGACACGCCACTGCATATCCCAGAGGGAGTTGGTGAGAGAGAAGAGCCCCAACTCCCCCTCGTCGCCCAACAACTCACGGTAGAAACCGTAGATGTGTTCCTGGATACCCTAGGGTCCGAGATGGTTCCCTGATCCGAAACCAAGCGCGAGATAGCACATTTCCTTCTTCGTCCATTAGCCATCACATGGAAGAAGGCTGTGTTAGCGTCGCCCTTCAGAAGCCAGTTAACGCGACTCCTTTGCCGCCAAAACTCCTCCTCCATCTTGGAGAGATGGGTAAGTTGGTCCTCCAAAATGATATCTGAGAGCCCAGCCCTCGTCATCCAGGCCCGAGGAGTCAGCTCGTGCGTCTAGCCTCTGAATCTGGGCGAGGATATCCGCCTTCCGGTCTCGATCCTCTCTCCCGATATTGGCCCCCCAGCCTTTCAGGAATTGTCGAAGCCCCGCGGAAATCCTGTTCCACGTGGTAATGGGGTCCTTCGCGGGGCCCACAAGCCCCTCGAGGTCCCGCCATTTAGCGCGCACCAGGTCCTCAAACTCTGGTCGTTCGAACCACGCTTTCTCAAAGAAAAAGCGGGAGCTCCATTTTTTAAGTTCCTCCCCAGAACTGAGAACCAAGGCAGCATGATCCGAGCCAATGATGGTTTCGGCCGTCACGGAACAAAGCGGGAAACTCAAACTGAAACTGAAGTGGCCCGTTGCCTATCCACCAATCTGTCCAAAAGGCTGTCCGAGCCCCATTTCGAACAAGGTGTTTGGCTCCCAGTTTGAAGTAATGTTTGATCTTATGAAGACTCCTCCATAATTGAGAACCCCCACACGAAGTCACCGCAAAGATGTTTCCCGCCTCCGGGTATTTGGCCTTCACCAGTTTCTGCCAGATGGACGCATCGTCTTGATACAGCTTCCACACTCATTTGAGCATCAAGGCTATGTTCATGTTTTTGGTGTTTGTAAGACCAAGACCCCCACAGTCTTTCAGTCTACAAACCGCATGCCAATTCAGCCAGTGGTACTTGCGTTTCGGTCTTGACTCTTCCCAGAAAAATCTAGCTCTAGCTGCATCAAATTTTGCGTGTACCCCATCCTGCATCAGAAAAAAATCCCATAGCAAAGATCGGCAGAGCATCGAGACAAGCGTTGGACAAAATCAGCCTTCCACCCGAGGAAAGCAGCCTGCCCATCCAAACCTCCACTTTATCATCCAATTTGCCAACCAAATAATTCCACTGTGAGCTTGCGATCCGAGATTGGGAGACCCAACTAGATGAAGGGAAAAACCCCTAGTTTGCAATTGAGCATGTTGGCCACCCGTTGCTGTTCCTCTCTGGTCTCTTCTAGCACTATCACTTGGCTTTCGTGCAAGTTGATATTTAGGGCTGACATATCTTCAAAGTAGAGTAGCAAGAATTTCAAATTTGAAATGTCTAGATCCTCATTTTGGATCAAGATCAGCGTATCATCCGCATATTGGAGGTGTGTTATTCCCCCCTAGAATAAGGTGGGGCACCACTCCCTTGATGTGTCCAGCTGCGCTTTGAAAGGACACGGATGTCGCCTAGAGGGGGGAGGTGAATAGGCGATTAAAATTCTTTACGGTTTAGGCTTGAATAAATGCGGAATAAAACTAGCGGTTAATTTATCAAGCACAAAACCTAAACAAAGCTAGGTTTACGTATGTGCACCAACAACTTATGCTAATCAAGATAAGCAACTATGTGATAGCAAGATATATTACTTCAAGCTCGATGGCTATCACAAAGTAAATTGCATAAGCAAGAAGCTCGGGTATAGAAATACCGAGACACTTGGAGACGATGATTTATCCTGAAGTTCACTTCCCAATGGAAGCTACGTCTCCGTTGGAGCGGTGCGGAGTCACAAAGTGATCCCCGAATAGCCGTCAAATGGCACACCGTAATCTCCTTCGTGCCTCTACCAATGTAGAGTACCACAAACCACTATGGGACACTCAAGGGTGGTCATGGAACCCGTACAAGGATGAGGCAACACTCCACAACTTAATTGGAGGCTCCCACCGAATTCCCGCGGCTCCCAAAGTCACAAGAATCACAAGGTTGAGGCACACTCCACAACTCAATTGGAGGCTCTCAACTATCCCGCGAGCCATCAAAACTCCGAGATCAACAAGGACCGTCTAGGGCACTCCAAGTACCCAAGAGGAGAAGCTCTAGGGCACCCTAAGAACCCAAGAGTAACAAGCTACTCAACTTCACTTACCACGTATCACCGTGGAGAACTCAAACCGATGCAACCGATGCAATGGGCAAGAACACAAGAAGTGCTCAAGTCATTCTCTCTCAAATCCCACCAAAGCACTAATGCTTATGGGGGGAGAAGAGAGGAAGAACAAGGAAGAATACAAAATCCCTCCAAGATCTAGATCCAAAAGCTTCTCCTCACATAGAGGAGAGACTGATTGGTGGAATGGTAGATCTAGATCTCCTCTCTCTTTTCCCTCTAATTGGAGGCAAGAATCATGGAGGAATAGAGAGATAGCAAAGCTCAAGAAGGTTCAACAATGGGGGCAAAAACGAGCTCAAGAATTGGTGAACCTATGGGGAAGAAAGCCCCATTTTATAGGTCCCAAAAATCCGACCGTTTGGGCCAGATTCGTGCCGTTCGGAGTGAATCCGGATTTGGCTCGGAATTCCGGATGACTCGGAATAATCCGGATGTCTACCAAACAAATCAGGACTGAGTACAGTACTGAAAAGCTCAGTTCGCAATCAGTTCGGAATGAGTTCGGATTGAGTTCAGAATATTCCGAGTCACCCGGATTTCCAGAAACACACATACGAAAAATGTGATATCTTTTACATACGAACTCCGTTTTCGATGTTCTTGGGCTCGTTGGAATCACCGCAACGAGCATTACAAGATCATGCAGAGAAACATCATAGTCCAACATGGGAGGATAAAACCAAATGTAGAAAGGTAAAACCTTTCTATAAATGAACAACCGGTCAAACCTCCAACGTCAAAAACTCAACAAGTTTTTCATACGAAATCCGTTTTTGATGAACTTGAGCTTGTTATGAAGATCACAACAAGCTCCAAAATCCCGCACAGAGAAAAGCCAAATAAGAACCAAGAAAGATGATGCCAAGTATGCAAAGGTTTGAGCTCTCTCCAACTGATACGTTAAAGCTCAATTGAGAGCCCCTCTTGATAGTACGGTATCTATCCTATAGCCCGGTCTCCCAACTAGCACCATGAGACCGGTAAAATAGAAATCCTATCAAGATCATACCTTTGTCTTGCGCATTCCACTTGATCTAGATGATGTCGACCTTGATCTCTTCAAGTGGACCACCTTTCTTGATTACGCTTCGCTTGGTGAAGTCTCACATATTGCTCCCCCATACTCCACTATGGGAGAGCCTCTCATAGACACATCTTCACTTGACCATTATCTCCAAGAAGGTGGCAAGCATCAAGCATATGGTATCTTCGAGATACTTCTTTTGAACTTGCACTTCTCAAGCTTGATGACGATCACCACTTGACGTCATCCTTCATGAGCTATATGAATTCTTCATTTGATGCAAGCCCATAGAAAGATACCTAACCACGCATAGAAATGTCCACACACATATCATGGGTTAGTTCACAAAGCTATATGGACAATTGCTTACCATACCAAGAGATACGTGATCCCACTTGGTTAATCTTATAGCTTTGTGTGTTGATCAATATCTTGATCAACCTTGTATCTTTTCTTCTCTTTTCAATAGATGATGTCTTGAAGATAACCATGAATGATCACATAAACCTTTTCTTCAAGACATACTTGCAATATGCTCAACTCACATATGACCAATCATCGGATAACTCCTCGAATATTAACTTGGTCATCACATACTCTTCTTCTTGATCATATCAAATATATATCCATACACGTCGATGATCTTGATGCCAAATACTTCACTATATCAATATATTCATGGCATCAACCTTGAATCCAATATATGGAGTTCAAGCATTGCTTATGGACAAACACTATAAGTATAACTCAATGCAACCATTAGTCCATAGGGATTGCATTAATTACCAAAACCACACATGGGGGCGCCATGCCCTTGCAATCTCCCCCATTTTGGTAATTGATGACAATCTCTTTTACGAGGGTTTATATAATGAATTTTAAGCAACCATGCAATGAAACAAGCAAGGATGCATGAGCATGAGAGGAAAATGCTTAAGAACAAATCAAAAGCATAAAACCAAATTCCCTTAAACCCTCTAAAACTTCTCCCCCATTGGCATCCATTTCCAAAATGGGCGAAAAATGTTAGAAGGTCAATATAGTAAGAGCTCCCCCATAATGTGTGCATTTCTCAAAATGTGAGTGAAATCAAATACACCTATCCAATGAAGAATAGTTGGAGGGAGGTCACACTATATTGAGGATCTAAAGATTAAAAAAAATGATATGGAAAACCTTTTACAATTCTCCAAATAAAAGGAAGCAACCAAAAGATCCAACGAACCAACTGAACAAAAGATATTATGATTTGAGCAAAAGAGTGCTTTAAAGAAAATAGAGGAGCTCCCCAATATTTGTACACAATTTAGAATTTTTGTATTTGAATACAAGGTGTACAAAAATGGAATCCTCACTCACCCAGTATCCTTTAAAACACAAATTTTAAATGGATTCACAAGCTCCAAAAGATGCAAAATAAAAATCAAAGCTTGTGACTTATCCCATGGTGAAGGTAGTAGGCTTGTCAAGACAAGCACATGGTCAAGGATATTCACCAAGATGAGTGCACCAAGATGTGATAAAGTAGGATATGCACTCATAGGATATATTCTTTCCGGGGTCACAAAGAATAAAGGGAATAAAGAGGTGACACCAAAGAAATAGGATATCAAGTAAAGATGTAACTCATCTCATGTATATAAGTTTCTAAGTAGACGACAATCATGATGATATACATCCACAAAGAAATATGTATACACAAAATTAGTTAATAAGAAATGAAACAAGATATCCAAAAGAGAAGTCATATAATATACACATATGATGTTTGTTTAGGATCATAGCCCGTAGCTCAATATTCTCATATTGTATATTAATGAACTTCAAATTCAACCTAGACACAAGCAACACAATTATCACGAAGGGAAAAAGAGATAGTTGGGATGCATAGAGGAAATCCACAAGTATCATAAGAACCGAGTAGAATTGCACATTCGTCAAGGTTGCACATGAGAGTATTTTGAGAAAAAGATATACCATAGAATTGTTAGATTGGCAAATTTGGGATAGGTGAATCATGAATATGTTTTTAAATAGTCCCTTACTTAAGCAATCAACACAAAATACTCTTATTTGCACAATGGAAGTTTATTTAAGATTGCAAAGACCACAACAAGGGTAAATAGATAAAAGTCATGCCATGATACAACCTACACAAGGTTGAATGCTAGAAAAGTATGCATGACGATAGATACTTGTTACCGAGATGACATTGGGTTGATGTAGTAGGTAAGAGTTCATCAATCATCTTTGCTTGGCTCCAATAAGCATGTGGTGAAGACACCTTCATTGTAAATGAGACAAGCATCCAATGCATCTCCCATGTACCTAAAACACATTCAAGTACAAATTGTTCCCAAACTAATTGGGTCCAAAGTAGTTAGTCAAACTACAATACATAGAAGGAACTCCACATAAATATGTGCATATAGATATGAAATTGAATTTCTTGCACATCTTAGCCGATTTAGGATTTCGTGGAGTTTCACCTATATATTGGCACAAAGAAGGAAAGCATGCCATAAAATAAACATGTAATAGATATGCATGCCTTTTAACTTTAATAACCAAACAGAGATACAATTTGGACAAATATCAAGAAATCAAAGAAGGTCCAAATTATATCAAAGATCCAAATCAAAAATTGATTTTAGAGATACCAATTGAAACTAAAAACAAACCAACCTATGATTGATGAGATACCAATTGGACGAAGATACCAAAAAGGAAATAAGATACCAATTAATCATTAAAAAAAAGGGATAGATATCAAATTTCCAAAAGAGATATCAAAAAGAGATATATCAATGAATGCTATAACCCACTCCCAAAGAGAGATGCCAATTGAGACAAACTCTCAAAAAGAAAGAGCAGGGTTCCAACAAATAAACCACACCCTCTACACTTTTCATGATGGCACAAAGTACCAAGCCGAAAAGGTTTGTCTACCATGAGACATGTCATCGCTCTCCAAATATCTATTCAAGCACTAGTCATATATCAACAAAAAGCAATAAGATCCAATACCAATGAAAATATAAGTTGTACTCAATATAGGATAGCTCACCCAAGAATAGTGCATTATCTATAAGTAGCCTTTGAATGCAAGGTGCACAATGATGGGATCAATGCCTCTCCTACACCAAATAAAACACTAGGAAAGTTTGAGTAAAGCAAATGATCCACAAGAGGTAAGGAAGACAATGGGAGTTAAAACAAATTAATTTTTGGCAAGAAATAAGGCAATAAAATCAAGAGCCAATATGAAGATGATCTACAAATTTCACCACAATTATGACTATCAATTGTCATGGAAAAGGATTATATGTAGAAATTTCTTGATAGTTAATATTCAAGATCATCTTCACAACCAATAAGCACATGGTGAAGGATAAGATTTAAGCGTGATGCTTATGTAGATAAATGTTCTTGATAGCTTCAAATATTCACGCAATCAGGCAAAGCAACTACAAAGAGTAGCTTGAAGCAATCGGTTTCCCAAAGAGATATATGTGAATATATTAGAGGAAAACCGTACCAAGAACTTCCTTCACAAACAAGATCCAAATATAAGAAAACAAAATCATATAACCAAATTGGAACTTGTTTGAGCAACATGCCACATAGGAACAAGATAATTGACAATATCAATTCTAAATGGCAATACCTCACATGTTCACATTTTCTAGGATTGTAATATGCACAAAGCTTATTACTCCCCCATAATGTGATAATCCATTTTATAGTAACAACAGACAAAATATAATCCAACAAGAGATAACTAATGGACATTATAGAATTTGAATTTCTCATGAGCATGACATACCACATAGAGACTAGATAAGATTGATATATCAACACTAAGTGGTATTCCTCATGTATACACATTTTTAGGATTGTGAAGTGCCAAAGCATATCACTCCCCAAAATGGGATAGTCCATTAATCTCTCAAAAAAGCCAATTAATATAAGCAAGTTATAAAGGCTCAACATAACTCATACATACATGGTGTGCAAACCAACATACACATACTTGATTACTCAAGATAAGTAAGTAGAGAGCACAACATATACAAACACTAGCAAGGTACAAAACCAAACACATGCAAGGGTGCAAGCAACTTTCAATGTATGATTTAAATACAAGTTACCGCAAGGAGAAACATTGGATATGAGATAGAACAATATAATCCAAATGACTTGGCTTGAGAGAATATAATTGATGAAGATCCCTTAATTCTTCATGATGTAGCCAAGTCTCCAATGCCCTCCTCAACACCTATTGATCAAGTTTTAGCTTGTTGGTCCCCAACCAAGTTGGGTCCTAAGAGGTTAGTCACAATAGGCTTGGCAACCCAAATGGTTCTTTTCTTGACACCACTTTGAGTACCAACATATTTGGCAAACACATTGCCAACCTTATCCTTCCTAAGAGAATAAACATTATCAATTATGATAGGGTTGGATAAGTACCACTAGTGCATGAAGAAGCAAAGTGACCCTTCTCACGGCATAAGTAGCAACATTTGCTTCCTCCTTTCTTCTTTGTTGAAATCTCAACTTGAGAAGGAATAGCTTGATTCTTCTTGGGAAGTGGCCGTTCTTCAACTTGGGGAACTTTAGTTTGAACTTGAGGCATCTTCCCTTGTTGCTTCTCACTAAGAGACTTCTTCTTCAAAGGGCAAGATCTAACATGGTGCCCTTCAACTTTGCACTTGAAGCAAACAATCTTGGCCGATTCTTGACTTGTTCATGGCCCTTCTTTTTCTTGTTATACTTGGACTTGTTCTTGTTATTGGAGTTGAATCCAAGTCCACTCTTGTCATTGGGGCGTCTTTGCACACTCAACATGTTGTCAAGTGTGGACTTCCCATCATGACGCTTTTCCAAGTCTTTCTTCAAGAAGTGACTTGGGCCTTGAGCTCTTTTAATTCCTCTACATGGTTAGTATCAACAAAAACACTAGAGGAAGTTGAAGCTTCATTGTTAGAGCAAAAGGCATGGAAAGTAATTCATCACAAGATGTAGCAATATTATGAGTGGATGAATTACTAGGACTAGCACATGGCAATAAAGCATTTTGAGTAGAAGTTGTGCCATTGTCCACATGAGGCTCACAAGATTTCACCTTTGTAATAATAGCCTCATGAGCTAACTTTAGCTTATCATAGGAGACTAGAAGATCCTCATGAGAGCTCGAGAGCTTTTCATGGCTTTCTTCCAATTTCCCATATTTGCTAGATAGCAACTCAAGTTGAGCCCTTAGCTCAACATTCTCCTTCACTATTGGTGCTTCACAAGAAATAGAGTTAGTAGCACAAGCATTATCATTAGTAGCAATAGGAGAAGATAACTTGGTAAGCTCTTTTGAATATGAAGCTTGGAGTTGTACATGAGACTCGGTGAGTTTGATGAGCTCACTCTTAATGACCCTAGAGCCATTTTCGAGGTGCGCAAAATCCCCAAGGAGTCTAGCATGAGCATCACAAGCTCACCATTCTTTATTTTGAATTCATTAGCCACCTCAATAGCTTTATCATGGGATTCCTTTACCATAGAAGTTCTAGAGTAAAAGTCTCCTCAAGAGACTCTTTAGTGGTTTGTTCTTCTTCAAGAGCTTCCTTGAGATCGGCGATCTCATCCGCGTACTTATATTCGCGGCTGCATTCATCAATGCGTGCTTCATCCACTATGGTAAGCTTGCGCTCATCAAAAGTAGCCATGATTTCTAGAATTTAGCACGAGCATCTTTATTCTTAGCAATAGCATGAAGAACCATTTGACCCTTCTCAATAAGGGAAGCATCATTATCATCTTCTTCATTATCATCATCATTATCATTTTGAGATATATTGGGAGTCAAGGTAGAATTACCGTTGATCCCCTTGCCATAAGGCAAAAGTGCGAAGTGGTTGATGATGATGAAGCAAAACTTGAAGCACCATTCAAGTCCATGTCTTGTTCCATGGAGTGTTCGGTTTCCTCTACATTGTTAGCCAAACAAATACTAGAGGAAATAGAAGTATTTTTATCAAGGGAACAAGACATAGAGAGCATATCATCACGAGGATTAGTCAAGCAATTTGCACATGATATGCAAGGACTATCAACACAAGCATGTGAATCATTTTTGTGCTAGATATGTTTAAGTCCAAAGATAAATCATTGCAATAAGATAGAGGTGAAGGATCATCAATTATAAGCTCACTATCATCATTGCAATGTTTATCACTACTCACCATTGCATTACTTTGTGGCTTGCCACATGTAGGTGAGTAGACGAAGTTGAGAACTCATCACGGCCGGAAGTGGAGGGAGAACAATCATCTCCACAATTCTTGGACACATCATATTTGTCTTGAAGCTTGGTCCAAAGCTCATGAGCATTCCGAAAAGGAGAGACCGACATAATAACTACATCGCTCAAAGCATTGAAAATCACATTAGAAGCTTGAGCATCTAGATAGGAATTATTCTTATCCAATAAAGATAATCTTTTGGGATTCTTTGGAGGAGAATAACCCCTATCTAGAATTCGCTCTATGTATGGGTCCATGACCCGAAAATATCAAGCATGCGAATTTTCCAAACATCATAATTTGTGCCATCTAATATAAAAGAAGCATTGTGCACTAGTTCACTAGACGACATCTTTACTCTCGAGGCGGTGAAGCCAAAAACGAGAGAACCCGCTCTGATACCAATTGAAAGGACACGGATGTCGCCTAGAGGGGGGGGGTGAATAGGCGATTAAAATTCTTTACGGTTTAGGCTTGAATAAATGCGGAATAAAACTAGCGTTTAATTTATCAAGCACAAAACCTAAACAAGCTAGGTTTACCTATGTGCACCAACAACTTATGCTAATCAAGATAAGAAATATACTTCAAGCTCGATGGCTATCACAAAGTAAATTGCATAAGTAAGAAGCTCGGGTATAGAAATACCGAGGCACTTGGAGACGATGATTTATCCCGAAGTTCACTTCCCAATGGAAGCTACGTCTCCGTTGGAGCGGTGCGGAGTCACAAAGTGATCCCCGAATAGCCGTCAAATGGCACACCGTAATCTCCTTCGTGCCTCTACCAATGTAGAGTGCCACGAACCACTATGGGACACTCAAGGGTGGTCACCGAACCCGTACAAGGATGAGGCACACTCCACAACTTAATTGGAGGCTCTCACCGAATTCCCGCGGCTCCCAAAGCCACAAGAATCACAAGGTTGGGCACACTCCACAACTTAATTGGAGGCTCCCAACTATCCCGCGAGCCACCAAAACTCCGAGATCAACAAGGACCGTCTAGGGCACTCCAAGTACCCAAGAGGACAAGCTCTAGGGCACCCCAAGTACCCAAGAGTAACAAGCTTCTCAACTTCACTTCCACGTATCACCGTGGAGAACTCAAACCGATGCAACCGATGCAATGGGCAAGAACACAAGAAGTGCTCAAAATCTTCTCTCTCAAATCCCACCAAAGCAACTAATGCTTATGGGGGGAGAAGAGAGGAAGAACAAGGAAGAACAAAATCCCTCCAAGATCTAGATCCAAAAGCTTCCCTCACTTAGAGGAGAGATGATTGATGGAATGGTAGATCTAGATCTCCTCTCTCTTTTCCCTCTAATTGGAGGCAAGAATCATGAAGGAATAGAGAGATAGCAAAGCTCAAGAAGGTTCAACAATGGGGGCAAAAACGAGCTCAAGAGTTGGTGAACCGATGGGGAAGAAAGCCCCATTTTATAGGTCCCAAAATCCGACCGTTTGGGCCAGATTCGTGCCGTTCGGAGTGAATCCGGATTTGGCTCGGAATTCCGGATGACTCGGAATAATCCGGATGTCTACCAAACAAATCCGGACTGAGTACAGTACCGAAAAGCTCAGTTCGGAATCAGTTCGGAATGAGTTCGGAATCTGTTCGGATTGAGTTCGGAATATTCCGTGTCACCCAGATTTCCAGAAACACACATACGAAAAACGTGATATCTTTTACATACGAACTCCGTTTTTGATGTTCTTGGGCTCGTTGGAATCACCGCAACAAGCATTACAAGATCATGCAGAGAAACATCATAGTCCAACATGGGAGGATAAAACCAAATGTAGAAAGGTAAAACCTTTCTATAAATGAACAACCGGTCAAACCTTCAACATAAAAAACTCAACAAGTTTTTCATACGAAATCCGTTTTTGATGAACTTGAGCTTGTTATGAAGATCACAACAAGCTCCAAAATCCCACACAGAGAAAAGCCAAATAAGAACCAAGAAAGATGATGCCAAGTATGCAAAGGTTTGATCTCTCTCCAACTGATACGTTAAAGCTCAATTGAGAGCCCCTCTTGATAGTACGGTATCTATCCTATAGCCCGATCTCCCAACTAGCACCATGAGACCGCTAAAATAGAAACCCTATCAAGATAATACCTTTGCCTTGCGCATTCCACTTGATCTAGATGATGTCGACCTTGATCTCTTCAAGTGGACCACCTTTCTTGATTGCGCTTCGCTTGGTGAAGTCTCACATATTGCTCCCCCATACTCCACTATGGGAGAGCCTCTCATAGCCACATCTTCACTTGACCATTATCAAGCATATGGTATCTTCGAGATACTTCTTTTGAAATTGCACTTCTCAAGCTTGATGACGATCACCACTTGACGTCATCCTTCATGGGCTATATGAATTCTTCATTTGATGCAAGCCCATAGAAAGATACCTAACCACGCATAGAAATGCCCACACACATATCATGGGTTAGTTCACAAAGCTATATGGACAATTGCTTACCATACCAAGAGATACATGATCCCACTTGGTTAATCTTGTAGCTTTGTGTGTTGATCAATATCTTGATCAACCTTGTATTTTTTCTTCTATTTTCAATAGATGATGTCTTGAAGATAACCATGAATGATCACATAATTCTTTTCTTCAAGACATACTTGCAATATGCTCAACTCACGTATGACCAATCATCGGATAACTCCTCGAATATTAACTTGGTTATCACATACTCTTCTTCTTGATCATATCAAATATATATCCATACACGTCGATGATATTGATGCCAAATACTTCACTATATCAATATATTCATGGCATCAACCATGAATCCAACATATGGAGTTCAAGCATTGCTTATGGACAAACACTATAAGTATAACTCAATGCAACCATTAGTCCACAGGGATTGCATTAATTACCAAAACCACACATGGGGGCGCCATGCCCTTTCACGCTTACTGCCGAGAGCATTTATGACAGCGCCCTGACAACGAAATTAAACAACAAGGGCGAGAGTGGGTCCACTTGACGCACCCCGCGCTTGTTGCGGAAATAAGGTCCAATTTCCCCGTTAATTGAGATAGCAGTTTGACCACGGAAATCAGCTCCTGGATTTTGTGGATGTATCATGCGTCGAACCCTTTTCGACGGAGGACTTCTATGAGGAAGGACAGCTCACCCTGTCGTAAGCCTTCTCAAAGTCTAACTTCAGCAGGATCCCTCCCTGCTTCTTCACTCGAAGTTCATGCACTATTTCTATCAGGGCCAGAGCTCTCGCTGCAATTTCACTCTCAAAGACGCACTCAACGGTAGCTGGAGACTGACTGCAGTCTGTCTCCGACCGGGCACTTGATAAAACAAGGAGAGAGATGTTCACGCGGACTGCGGCTAGGTTGTCCGAGATTTTTGCTGTGGGTACGGCTCGTCACGGCATGTGCATTGACCTACTTGAAGTCTCCAACGACCTCGCACGAGCAGCGACCAGGAGTGCCTTGCCCATTTTTGCTGGTAGCACGACATGGAGACTTGGAGGTGTTCTCGCTTTGTACCTAGCAGCCGGAGGACGTGCCAGAGATGACTCACCAAATCAACGGGTAAAACACCGCTTTTGAGGACGTACACTATATCATTCACAATTGATGCCTATCACCGTGTGCAACCCACTTAGCTATGTGGGAAAAGGGTTTAAAATGACTCGGCATTTGCATGGCTTTCGCGAGAGAATAAGCTGTCAACTTGACAAGTTACTGGAGGGCTTCCCGAAATTAGCGTAGCGGTTAAGAGCTTGAACACCTACCACCAAAACAGCCATAACTAATTGGTTGCACACCTCCAAATGATGCAAGATGTTTGTTGGGTTGGCAAGTACATTTGAATTAGCTTCTGCCGATCTACCCCCAATCACCCGTCTCTCGTCGACATGAGTGTTGACACAAATAGATCAGAGGCATATGTTGGCAACATCAGATTCACTTGAAAAAAAATCATGTTTGTTTATTTGTGGGCTTAGAAATTATTGACATCCTGCTGCAACGAACCTTGAAAAGGCATTTTCCTCCATAATTAAATGGTTTCGGTGTTAATGAAAACCTGATTAGCAGATTTAAAAATGTGCTCGAGCATAACAGGACTAATCCAAAATGACACAAGATGGTTGGAGTCCCCTCGAGGTGAAAAGAGAAAAGAGACAGTGCTCGACGTTCTTCGGTTACATGTGAGGCCTAGGGAAAAGGTATTATCAAGAGTCCGTTTTGGAAGGTATGGGTGAAATCAAATACTACACGAAACCAAAATTTGCAGCCCCTAAACCTACCTATGGAGTGTGAGAAACCTACCTTGTTTATGCCTAAAAGTTTGACCGCTTCAGTCACGGAACTTCCGTCCACCTATAACATTCCTTGCGGATCCTCGGAAGAGTATTCTTCTAGATCACTATTTCTCGCTTCCATCCACCTCCTCCATCGAGGTACATACATAGCTAACCTGCCATTTGGCTTGGATTTGCTTTCGAATAAAATAAATTATATACATGTCATCTCTTCCACGTAGCCAATTGCAAAATATATTTGTGACCGTGCGTTGCGGGTACAAGCCACTTGGATGACTGACCATGTAAAACGTGTGAATTAGCACTGAAAAATAAGTGCTTAATTGTCTCATCATGGCGACAAAAACCACACTGTAAATTTCCATGCCACTTGCGGTTTGCTAAAATATCCTTGCTAATTAAGTATTGTACGTTTGCGAAGGTCACACGCGCAAAATTTAGATTTTAGTGGTACCTTCATTTCTCATACTTTTTTGTTATTACCAGACTGACACATCTAAATGGACGAGTGCTCTCTACAAGGAATGCAACGAGAATTTACCATTCTCGTGTAGACTACCGAAATTCGCCAGTCCCTTGCGACAATTAAACAATTGTCAACCGCCCAAGAAGATTGTTTCATGTCACAAGTCAAATCCGACTAAAGACAGATTGGACTTTACACTTGGTGGAAACCAGTGGCGAAGCTAGGGCCCGGCAACCCCGGGCAGCTGCCCGGGCTCTGCTCTGAGTGAACAACATTGAAGTTATAGGAAGAATAAGCTGATGGTTAACATTTCATATGGGCAAATGGCTGTCGGCCTGAAGCGTCGTGTACTTTGACCAGGCTCTGCTGAGCAAACAACTTTTTTAGAACTGTGGGGCAAAAGCTCTGCCCCAACCATTTATTAAGAAGAAGGTGCCCAGTTTATTAGTGGAAGAAACCGGGCGAAAACCATCAAACAAGCACCAACAACATGGGAAGGGCCAACACAACCGCAAAGGCAACACCTAAAACCAGCAACTCCCGAAGCGACAACCACACTCTACCTAAGCAACCGCAGACAGACGGCTACCCTAGGACCACGCAGCTGCCGTTAAGCAGTCGCGGGCGCCTTACCAATGGCGCCACTCTTCTTGCCTATGCTCCTAAGAGCCTTCTTCACCTTCTTGATTATGTCAGTAGAAGCCTCCTTCGCTATGAGGCAAGCAATCGCCTTGCCAGCTCCAGGGCTAGCTGCCTCCAAGCAGGCGAGCAAACGACCAAGTTTTTTCGCGAAGACCGCCTCATCAATTCGTGCCAAAAAACCTTCGCGGTCAAAGAGGGGCGACCGGATGGACTTCATCGCCTTAGGATTAGGTGCTTCCTCATCAACAGCCTGGTCACTCAAGGATGCGAAAGTGACAGAACCAACAAGACCTCCACTATCCACAGAGGAGGGCAACTCACAGGACTCAGACGAAGGTGGGGATGGCGCCATGTCCACCGCCAAAGACTCCAATGAGCCCAGCTCACTCGGAAGCACCACCGACGATTCCCCACAAGGATCCCGCAGCTCAGGCAAGATCTCCACAACTGGAGCCACAACCTCGGTGAGGACAGCAGTCCTAAGGGCAGACGACATCTCATTCTGAGCACGGGGAGAAAAATCTCCAAAGCAGCATTCGGTCCCCTCACCAACGGAACCGAACTGTACCTCAGGTGGCAGAGGCACAACCGGCGCAGTCTGAAGCTTGGCAAGACCGTCGCGGACCTCAGAGCGAAGCAGCTCAACCTTCTGAAGGACCTCCATGCGCAGCAGGGCAAACTGGGACTCCAGAGTAGAGAAAGAAAAGGCGTTGGCATTGGAATCCTTGCAACACGGCTGCACCGCAGCACGCAACGACGAGTGGCCCACAACCTCGGCGCAACTATGAGGCGACGAGGGGCGGCGAGGCTGAGCAGACGGAGAATGGCTCCACTGGCAAGGAGCACGAGCAACCGGAGAGCGAGCCCGAGCACCTGGAGAGCAAGAACGAGCAGCCGGAGAGCGCGCACGGCAGAAACGCTCCCTATGACCAGGGCGACGACAACGGATGCATCTGAAGGGCCCACGACATGTGATGACCTGGTGGCCACGCTCGAGACACCGAAAGCATCTCCCTCGAGCCCAACGCTTGAAGGCGAGGCTACGCTCGAGACCTTCGTCCTGAAGCGAAGACGATGGCGTGTGGCGGGGACGGCCGCCATGACCCACCTGCACCCAACCTTCCTCATCTCCAAGAGCGGCAGTAGCGGAGAGGCCGCCATAGGGCTCCGAGCTAGAAACAACGCCTTTGGCGGAGGCCATCGGTGTTTGCGGAGCCAACTCTTCATCGTCGTCGTCCTCGACGGAGCTCAAAAAAGCATCCCAAAGCACGCTTGGAACCGGCAACGCTGCATCAGCAGGAATAGGCACCTCGGTAGACAACGACAAGGACCCGAGGCCCTCGACCATCACGGCAGGGTCAAACCCAAGCCCCCCAACCGAAGCGTCGAAGGTCTTGGTGGCGGCCGGCGGCGTGCAGGGAGCCAGCAACTCTTCATCCACCTCATCGTCGAACTCATCAGCAGTAGAGGCCCACGAAACACTCCACGGTGCGGTGGAGTGGGCCGGCAGAATCGGGGCAGCCAACACGGTGGGAGCAGCCAGCTTGCTCGTGCTCGGGAGGACTTCCGGCCGCGTGCACCTCCACGGACACCCGGACGAAGAGCTCGCTGCGCCAGCGGCCGACGGGGCCAGAGCAGCGGACGGGACCGGCGGAACGACGACGCGGGGCTGCTTGGCCAGCCCGGCGGACGGAGCTGCGGAAACCGGCGGCAGCATGCCAGCTGGGGCATGTGGCGGCGGTAGGGGCGACGGCAGCTGACCAGAGGAGGCGCCGGCGAGGAGAGCTTGAGCGGCGGCGGGAGGCGGGGCCGGAGAGACTGTCTTCGTTGCCTTGGGGATGGGGCGCATCACCATCATCCGTCCACGGACGGCAGGGCCGGACTTGCGGGAGACGAGGAAGGCCTCGGCGAGCACGGCGGCGGGAGTAGGGGCCTTGGACGGCGAGGCCCAGGTGGCCGTCGTCGCGGGCATGAGGCCCCGGGGGCGACAGCGCCGCGGCGTCAGCAGACCAAGCGGCTACATGCCGCGCGGCGCAGACGGGAGAGGGCGCAGAGGTGAGGCCGGATCTGGTCCCGGTGGCCGGAGAGGACGCCGACGGGAGGAGATCAGGCTGGGGGCGGCGTCAGCTCGCCCTGGGCGCCATTGAGCAAACAACTTTGAAGTTACAGGAAGATAAGCTGGTGATTAACATTTCGTATGGGCAAATGGCCGTGGGCCGGAAGCGTCGTGTACTTTGCCCAAGCTCTACAAGTTAGCTGGCTCAGCCACTGGTGGAAACGTCTCCAAAATCATAACGATTATATCGCTTTTGTGATGGAAATTTTGTTTCGCTCTTGCACTCAGCTAGCTGGCCGTCAGAGATTCTGATGAGAGATGTAGACTTGTACGTACGACTGGTATTCACTTCTTTTTCGATGTCTCCTATCCCTACGTGCCCTCCAATTGTTTTTCCCTCCTATCAACATGTCTACGTTTGGTTAACTGACACCTACTTCACTGCAAGAAGTATCAAAGTACGAGTTGCGAGATGAAAAGTTTGGATGGCCCTCGAGGGAATAAAGGTGTAGATTGTGTAATATATGTAAGGAAAGAGAGCACCTACCTCAACTAAATTTATTTATTCTCCTTTGATTGCATTCAACCAAACTGGGCCAGACGAGTACATTAGCTGCCACATATTTTAGTACCACTACGTAAATAAACTACTCCTTCCATTACCAAATAAGTGCTGTAGATTTAACATAAAATTGTACTAAATATTAGACACTTGTGAAGAAATCTCAAAAAAATCGCTTTGTGAGAATTGTCAAATGTGCCATGCGCCACATGTCATAATGTAGAAGAGAAACTAACCTTTGTAAAGACCGAATAGCTTTGTAACATGCAAGAAGCTAATTTTGAATTGAGTAGTGAATTATTCCTTCCTAGTAGCACCAAAAAAGGTGTGCAGCAGGTAAATTACAATGCTGAATGAGAGCATAAAACATGTCTACAACTAAACCACGTGGAATACAATTAAGGATGAAAACGGAACGGAATCCTTCTGATATTTTCGCTTAAAAAGGAAACGGAAGCGGAATTATGCGGAACCGAAACGGAAACTTTTATGCGGAAACGGAAACGAAACAACATATTCTGGCGAAACGACCATGGTAACGGAAAGCTTACCAAATCCAGCAAGCCAAGTAATTCTAGTGGAAACATTTATGCATAATGCAAGAGACCAAGATATGAATTTGAAAAAAAGGGATCTGAAGCGACCATGTTTAGGCCATATGTACTCACATATCATCTCTCTCTCGAGTCGTTCCCAGTTCAAAATTCCAGTGTTGCACTAGCGTTAGGGACGATTGTAGGTATTTTTTAACGTGCCAAAGTTGATAACTGATGCAAGCATATTATATGATCATGATATCTCGTTATATTTTATTTCATCTTAGAAACTTGACAAGTTTATTGGTTTGATTGAGTTTTCCAGCATTATTCAAGGGTGTCTCTTGGTTGCGGCAAACATCCATGTCTGTTTCTGACTATATTTGTTTTTATATTTGTTTCCGGACTTTCTATATTCGTTTCCGCTTCCACAAAAACATATGAAAACAAATATGGCACCACTCATTCCATCTGTATCCGCTCCGTTTTAATCCCTAAATAAAATTACCTCTTTAGAGGCCGCAAGTATAGCATTGTAAGATCTGCAATTAAAAAAACATGTAGGTTATATGCAATTCACAGTAGAAACGCCACGTTTGAGGATGTGCACTATATCTTCACAATTAATGCTATCAAGGTGTGCATGCAAAGTTGTCGGCTTTTTAGCACTCTATAAACCGCAATATAATTGGTGGCCTGTGTATCACACACTCTGGTAATTGTAACATGATAATCGCTATCTTGACATGGATAACCCATCAAATGTCAAATAGATATCAATAATGTGGTGACAATTGTAACAGAAACTTGGTGAGCCTCACTTGGATATCTCACATAACATAATATAACACGGTAATGTGCAACAAGACAACGTTGTTAGTGTCATATGGATACTAATTCGATAATTACATTAACAATGTGGTGTAACGGTTAGCAAACAACATGGTATGTGTTGCTAGGACAATCTGGTAATTGTCATCTGGATTTAGTCAGATGATCGTGACAACATGCTGATAACTATATACTACTCTATCCGTTCTAAATTATAAGATGTTCTGCATATTTTTTGAATGGGATGTATATAGACATGTTTTACTGTGTCTATTCACTCATTTCAGTCCACATGGAATATCCAAAACATATTATATTTAGAAATAAAGGGAGTACATTCTTTCAAAATATGTTGACTATTAAGTTTTGTCAATGCAAACATTTGACCAATAATTACATTATTAATATGTAGTATTCGTGATACAAAGCTCTAATGATGGATAGCTACTTCGAAATACGAACCTAGTGACATCAATTTTATTTTGATACAGAGAGTAACATCCCTCATCATCTACAAAAGCATAGTCATAGCAATGAAGATGGGTTGGTAAGTAGGCATACTTTTGTTGATACTTTCTGTCATTTTATGACACTTATGGTGCCATGAGTGCTATGGCCGTTTTTATGTTTTACTTATGATGGATGTTACTTGTTATTTCATTTCTGTGATAAAACATCAGGTTTAAGCTGTAGTAGATGTCAAAAGCTAATGCGTGAACAGTAGTAGAGCTGCGGAGGAAGGGGACAGAAGCACGGTGCAAACAAGGGGAGAACATGGTGGAGAACAGAGCGTCTTAGCTCAAGTCGCTCGTCTATATAGGTGCTTTTCGGGTGATAAACAACATGCACCCTCGTCCTTTACCCCGAGAGAGATAGAGCACGCCAATTAACTGCCAAGAGAAAGCTGTCAAGTTCCCCTCGTAGACTTACTTGCAACGAAGCTGCTTCTATAACTTTTTCTAGCGTACCAGCACATTCAGTACAGCAAAGAAAAATCCGTTAATAACACAGCTCAGCAAAACTGAATATGAAAGACATGCACCACTGATCGTCAAAAACACATAGTTGTTGGGGGCAATGATAAGTGTAACGAGCAGAGTTTATTACGCAAAACAGTCACTGAATTCTCATGCTATTGAAAGATTGGATGCCTATCAGGGAAACTAAGTTCATGCTTCAAAAGGGACACAGAGCCCGGTCCTGAGAGTAACTTTGCAGAGATCAATCCCAGTTGCACCTACAAAGGATAAGCAATTTATCAGGAAGTGCTTTATGAAATTTGGAGGAAGTAAATAATACTCTCGCAGTTCAAATAGGCCACCAACTGCAAAACAAATTCATGCAGAAAAAATCTGGGAAAATGTATTCTTGCTAATGCGGCTTCAAATTTAACCAATTGTTACCAAGTTGCAAATAAATTCTCAAGAAATATAAGGCTATTAAAACTGCAAACACTCCCAGAACTGAATAATAACCAACGGAAGCTCGTCTAATTTGCACATCAAATCACTGGAGAAAAGAGAGATAGCTAGTGGTGCGATGTATCAGACAAAAACACGCAGATAATATCGTAGTCTGACTAATGGACGGAGACCAGCACACTGGCTGTATAAATGTGTTTAGTTCAATTAAACATTGGCACTTCAAATTAACTGGGTACATTTAGTCAACATGACACATTGATCTAAACCAACCTCAGATATGGATATTAGTTCTGTCTAAAAGCACACAATAGTTTTTCTTGGTAACTTAAAATCCAATCCAGTTTATGCAAGTGATGGGTCGCCATCATTGTAATTATCTAGTTACAAGACTAAAGACCATCCAAAGCATACGTCTGATTCTGCTAATTGTAATGATAACCAATCAACTGAATAGTAAATATTATCCTAAGAAAACAACACTGCTATTAGTATATATAAACCACTCAGACAATAATGGCAAACTGACACAATTGCACTGTTTTTTCTACAGCGGCAGATCTCAATGTGTGTTATGGAAGGCTCAGCGTTTGGGCCATATCAATAATGTGGAACAAAGTAACAGACAATCATAAAAAGGGAAAAATTAAACTCAGAACATACTGGGTACTGCATACTGCATCGGTGAAACCACAAAATACAGTTATCATTGTAAGGAGCCAAGCACCACCAATTGATATAAACAGATGCACGTATCATCTAAACACTAAAATTATTGATACACGGGGCCAAATCAAACAAGAAAACACATAACAATTGTAGGCGCAACTGTGATCTGAGCACGCACAATACTCAATCTCATTGCATCTATAAAATAGATGCAGATGCATATAAAACAAATAAGTCCATCTTTCAATCACGCAAATTGGTACTGCTATCATAACACATAATGAGAATGGCGAATCAGATAGATATGATAATAAAATCTCATCAGTTTAAACAGCTAACTTGACTCTTTAATACATGATAAAAATATTTCCAAGCCAAACAATTTGCATATCCTTTTGTACTATAATGATGTAGTTATCACAGGAAGGGGTTCCCCTTTCTAGCTTCATGTTAAAGGTCATTAAATTGGGTTCAATAAATTCTCGGTTTGAAAATCAGTTTTCCCAAACTTTACAAATAAAAGAGCACAATGGATAGCCTAGTAATAAGGGGAAGCACCATCTAAACCGCACCAAGCAAAATGACTGGATAATTCACCTTTCTTTGTTAAAAATTTCAGCTCAATTAACTTGCAGAAACACACCAGTAAAATGCTAACTCGGCCTAATAATTCATGTCATTCACAAATGACCTACCAATCATGTAAAACCAGTTCCCACATGTTTAAAAAATTCCATATAAAGAGCAGCAAAGGCACACAGTAACCATCCCATGTTCAGCCGAATTAAAAGGTCATCGAGCATAATATAAGTACACAACAGCACGAAAGACAGCACAGGGCCACCACATGCCTGAATATACCATACAAGAACATGTTACGCTGAATTGAAGTGTGTGCGTCAGACATCATGAAATAATCACGCTGGCTTCGACCAAACGAACATGAATCTAACCAAACTTAACTCAGCGACATAGATCGATCGGCACCGACGGTGCCCAAGGAACGTGCTGGGGGTAACCGGGAGTAATCCGAGCGCGCAAATTACTATTACGAAACCAAAAATTGCAGCTACGAAACCCTAGGATACAGTAACAAATCGAGCAGAAACACGAGTAAGCACACCGATTCAGAAACGGGATCACACATACTGCACCCAAATCGACCAAACCCTAGAGAAGAGAGTAGGCAGGTGGAGGCTCACCTCAGGGGACGGGGGCGGGGGCATCGGGACAGCCCTAGAACTTGAGCTCGGTCATCTCGGGCTCGCGGCTGAGGAAGTGGAGGATGTAGGGGGCGGCGCGGATGGCCGCGATGCAGCCGGCCATGATGTAGAGGTGCGCGCGCAGCTCCTTGTACGCCGCCTCCTTGCTCGGCTTCCGGGGCATCGCGCCTAGGAACATGTTGACTCCTCGCAAGCTCTGCTCTCGATTCCTTCTCCGGATTCTACCCGAGGCGACGATGGTTTTGGGATCTGGAGGCGGCGAGGCTGCTTAATCCCTAGGTTATGATCTGCAAACTTGCAAAGGAATCCGGGGAGATCTGGGTCATATTTACAGCCGTGTCCCTACGGAAGTCCGTATTTAGGAGTATGTTGGGCCGCCGGCCCAATTACCGTGGAATAGAGAGCTCCCGCAGGATGGGCCTCTACCGTTTCCCAATTGACTCGGCTACAATGCAAACCTGCTTGAAAAGAACTACGGAGTACAATGCAAATCCCCTAAAGAGAGCTAGAATGCAGAAAAAAAAACTTACACTACAAATGTAAATAAAAAGAACTTACGCTGAAAAAGGAAAAGTATAGAAACCATCACGCAAAACACCACAGGTTGCATGCTTGCTCACCCCTCAACACGCTTCAACGCCAAGCACCGCCTCCATGAGTTCGCTGCACGTCTGCACTCGTCGGACTGAGCGTCTCCTCCACCATCGTCCTCTCGCTCTTTACCTTTGCTTGCAGTGAAGGATGATGTGGAGCTCAAAAAGGAAGTGCAACTCCCTTGTCGATCTCGGAAATGGGAAGACACATGGGTTTAGGGGAATGAGTCCATGGTGATCAAATCTGACGTCGACAGGGCTGCGGCATGCCTGATTCATCGCCGGCAAGTCTGATTCGACGAAGTCGGTGCTTCATGACAAGGTTAGTGTTCACTAATTTTTTTTCCATAATTGATGGATGTTTTTCAAATGCGGCAAACTCGTACACATGTTGCTGCAAACACATGAGTGAGATGTTGCAGCGATTGTGTGTGTTTGTTGTAAATGTTTCTTCAATGCTAAAATATTTTCGTGAGTGGTTGTAAACGTTGTCCTCCCATGACGCATTTTCTTTTGACTTTTTTTGAGTTTTGCTACATACTTCGTATATTTTTGGTGCATTGGTGTTCTTCGACATGTTGTGATGCTTTTGTACGGTTTTAACCCACTTCAAGATGAAATGTAACAGTAATATTTCAATAGTACACAAAAATTCTTCGCTGGTTGGAGGTAGGATGCATGAGTAGGGCGACTGAAATTTCGATTTTTAATGCCATCCGACAGCGGGGGAGGGGGCGATATTCACCGATCAGCCAGAAAACGTAGAGCACTGGCCTTAAAAATGATCTAAAAATAATGTAAAAACTTCAGAAGATAAAAATAAGTCAAGAATGTCGGGAAACAACGTGCAAGGTTTAAAAGCATTTCTAAATTGGATGTTGTACAAGAGTTTGTCCCGTACAAACAAGGTGAAAAGATCTTTTCAAGACCCACCTATGACTAAACAAAAATATCACATATGAGGAACGCTAGTTAGGAATTGTTCTCATTGGAATAGATACTTTGGGGCTATATTCTTCCTGGGGAACTTTTCTCATGCAGCGACGGGAGCACATAAGGTGGCTGTCTTCCTCCTCTTGAGTTTATCACCCTTCATTCCACTTCTCCTTTGTCTTCCTTCAGATGATAAAAGGTGGAGGAGGCGACTAAAGGGATTGGCAGCAAACGTTAGATTTCAAACTTCACTGGCGATGAGGCCAACCTCTGTCGCGCCATCAACATGCATGACTGTATCACAATCACCGACATTGTTGATACCTTACTTAAGAAAGGTGCTTAATCTAAGACCAAAATTAATAGTCAAAGTAGAAGTCACTAGCAGCGGAGGAAAAAGCAAAGTAGAAGTCACTTGCATGTCGTCTGAGGCTAAAAGAAATAGTCAAAGTAGAATTAACTATGCTCATGTGATAGTCTCAAAAAAAAAACTATGCTCATGTGATCACTTGAGACCGACACTCGTAGTGATGACAATTCTTTTGAGAAATATATTTGACATTATTGATCAAATAACTAACACACCCCTCCCTTGCAAGACAGACTGTCAAACGGAGGTGAAAAAATTCAAGCCACAAAATATCGGGTCACGAGGAAAAATTAACATAATCACCATCGTCATCACGGACAAGACTGGCGGAAACGCCATAGGATAAACCGTCAGATCCGACGACCTGTGGGAAACAAAACACCACATGCTCCTCGATGGTAGCCGAGCCGACCAGGACAACAACACAAGGACAGAGATAGAGGCAAAATGCAACTCCACAAATATGAGGATCTCCCCCATTTATCTGAGACGTCCAAATGCTTTACGATCCGAGCACAAATTATCAATGAATCTTCAAATATCAATGATTATCAATAATTTCTGGATTTATGTAATCTAATTTTTGGATTCATGTATTAACAAGAAATTTGTATACATGCATTGAAAAAAAAACCATATTTTTATAGTACCGTTCGTTGAATGCAAATCGACGGTTATAATAAGCGGAGAGATCCTAATAGTTGTGAAATAACTGTGTTGGAGATAGAGCCATTGAACCCTTGTCCCGCGCGAAACCATCTTCATCAGACACGGACAACACGCAAAACCTGAACAAAACTATACTACAAATAAGACGTAGATCCG
This sequence comes from Poa pratensis, assembly GCA_947311845.1. Taxonomy (NCBI): domain Eukaryota; kingdom Viridiplantae; phylum Streptophyta; class Magnoliopsida; order Poales; family Poaceae; genus Poa; species Poa pratensis. The sequence goes on from CAMZMU010000040.1 coordinate 39,697,870, forward strand.
GCGTGCCCCTTGTCTCCAGACGCCAGAGGCGAAGTAGGCCGACAGCCAGGGCAGTGCAGAAGCTGACTTCTCCGGCGGCTGCTAGGATATCACGCGAAAGAAAGCTTTTTTCTTGTAGAGACAAATTTGGACACATGCATAGGAATTCCACTTGTATCCATCCAATTTACGCTCGGTATTTCTAATACGAATTTCACTAACTCAAGATATATGTTTTATGTCCTTTCTCGTTGTCGAGCTCTGCAACCAGAGCTAATATAGAGAGGCGTGCCTCATATGCACGCCACCAACCTACGCTAAATCCGTCAGGCCGGCAGCTCCTTGGCCTTGCCGGGCCCGTCCGGACGATACGGGGCGATGTACGTGGTTTCCACGAGCAGCGGCAGCAGCTCGTCCTGGATGCACTTGTATATCTCCCTGCAGTGCGAGTCGACGATCCTGGAGAAGTTGACGGTGTCCGTCATGGTCTGCATCACGTCCTCCTCGACCAGCACAGGTTTCCACTCGGTCGCGAGCACCATGGAGAGCCGCTCGGCGTTCTGCTCGAGCTGCTCCTGCTGGTTCTCGAACAGCACCTGAGCTATGGCCAGGTTGGCCCTCTCAAAAGGGTATGTCCGCACCTCGTCGTCGCCGAACATGTAGTAGGCGAACGCGTAGGACCGGGCCAGCACCAGCCGCGCCGCCAGCAGGCTCCGGTGCGCGCTCGCCAGCCAGCTCGCGTCCCGCAGTAGGGGGCGGAAGAAGCTCGACTCCAGCTGCTGGATCCCCACCTGGATGGACGCCCACATGTCGTCCTGCTCCGCCTTGCGCGAGTTGAGGTGCACGTTGAAGCGGTCGGAGTAGTGCATGTACCGCAGCATCTGCCGCCTGATGGCGTCGTGACTGGCCGCCTTGTTCTAATCGTAGCGGTTGCAGCTGTTGTGGGTGTGATCTAGGGTTCCGCCACACGCATAGCTGTATTTATTTGTTTATTTAGCATAATATGAAGCTCTGTTAGTTGTTAGTAGTATGATAATCCGTTTTGAACTTTATTAGACCAAAACTGCAATACTTATTTTGGATCTAGAGATTATGGTATTAATGCGTACCAGAGTTGCTTGCCGCATATGCAGCTGACGTGGTTGCAGCCGCCATCCTTCTGGATGGGCCTGTGGCAGCCGGGGCAGCTCTTGGTGTTGAGGGAGATCCACTTGAGGTTCTCCGAGTCGCCGCGGAACTTGGCGTCCCACTGGTCCCACATGGTGCACGGGACGGGCGAGTGTGCCGGCACCGCGCAGTTGAAGCAGAAGCTCACGCCGCAGGGACACTCCACCTCGCAGTACCGCTCCCTCGCGTCCACCTGGATCACGTCCACCCGGATCGCGCGGCCGCAGTGCGGGGCGCTCGGGCACCACTTCACCGACGCGTTGTTCTCCAGGTACGATTCCACGACGAAGCCGTCGAAGCGCTTGGCCGCGTCGGGTACTTCCGGTTGAGGAGGCGCCGCACGGTGGTGTCGTCGCAGATGGCCGGGCACTTCACCTCCATGCAGTGGATTTGTTTCCTGCTGTTATAAATGATAGCAAATAAACGACGAAGAGCGGAACGATCAAACCAAAGGGGACACGAGATTTTAACGTGGAAAACCTCTCCAAACAAAGGAGAGGAAAAAACCACGGGCGCCAGCCAGCAAAACTTCACTATATCGGGGTGAGGTTACAAACGCCGGGGATCTACACAATGCGACTTATCCCAACCGGCGGCTTACAAGATGTATATGTAGTGGTAAAACCCTAGGTCAACTGCAGTCCGACCCGGAAACAACTCGTACCATACCGCGAAATCACGGGCTCCACTCTCCTCGTCACAAGTCGGCCTTTATCAGTATATACGAATTTGGATCACCACAAAATAACACCTGCCGCTGTCTAGGGAGGCGAGGAAGTGCTCTGTCCAACCTGAACAACACACAGTTAAATCAGTGCCAAGAATCAAATAGTATACGAGTATTAACTTTGTGCGAAATCTGAGGTTCAAAAGTTTTGTCAACAGAATAAAAGGTCCAAAAGTGAAGCTAGATTTCCCCTCATTTTTTAAGAGAAACACATGATCATTAAGTCCCATAATGTAACAACAAGATGTCATGACATATTGAACTCCATTGGTGCAAACCACATGAATGTATAATACTTGTCGTTTGGTTGTGTTGTTAGAAAAACAGGATATTTTTCGAAAGATTATCTGTATATCATACAAACAAAGAAAATTTCAATGAGGTTTGACACCAAGGGAAATTATCCAATGAAATTGAATGTACAATGTACACTATAGAAAACATTCTTATAGTTTCAAATCCTGCTAACCAAACAAGCTCTATAGAAACAAATTGTGAGAAATGAAATCTCCCAAATTGCTATGAAATTCCTTTGAACCAGAAAGGCCCTAAATCTACAGAATAAGTTCTAAAACAGATCAAGAGGCAATATGAATTTTCTTGGGAAATAGCTGAGACATGTAGGTACTCACAGTCGTTGCAAAAGCAATGCCCACAGTCCATGGTCGAGACATCGGACAACTGGGAGACATCCTCAAAGCACACGTTGCATGTGGCAATTCTAGGTATGTTCTGAGACACCATATTGGCCGGAGCCATGGTGCTATTATCCTCCGGCAGCACCACGATGTCCGCTTCCCTTAATAACCCTTCTCGCCCTCTGCGCTCGAGGAAGTCGTGGATGCGGTCCATCTTCCACTGGTGATGCATAAGGAGAGCGTGTGCGTTGTGCGGCTCTAGGCTCACCAAGTTCATAACCATGGACAGATCTTGTTGCTGTAAGATGGATGTCAAAGAACAGTGTCATGAGATGGAATTAATTATTGTGGGTATGATGATATAAAGTTTGAATTCTTTAGCAAATCAGTTCACCTGGGCTGCTGAAAGGGACTTCCTTGGGATGGCCTGCAACAATTAGTAGATGCAATAGTTCAATCAGTACATGTTCTCAAAACAATAATAGAGTAAATAAATTAATGAATAAATAAATAAAGCAAATGTCCAAAAGGTTTCCATCTTTGAAAAATTTAAGAATAGAGTAAATATCATTGTACTCCTTTCTGAAAAACAAAAAATGCACGTGTGCAACAAGCTTATAGTGCATTGAAGAAGGGAAGCGTGCATATCGTTGCTGCTTGTTTGCAAGCCCTAACCTTGCACTAATACGGTGGCGTGTACTGTAAAAGAGACTGAAAACTATATAATACGGAGTATATGTTAGTTTTGTCACATACATTAAGTGACCACAAAATACCATCTAGCTTAGGTGAAGACAAAAAAAAAAACTGTCTGACTCTAACACCAATGACCGCTACTTTATTTTGGTGCAAGAACATCGGAACTGAATCGATTGACTAATTCAGATTGGAGTTCGTAAAACCGAGTAAAGAGCAGAGAGGCTGTCTGTTGGCTCACCCAATGATCCGCGAGGAGCTCCCGCTGCGGCGCGTCCTCCTCGTCGAGCAGCCCGACGTCGTCCTCGTCCGCTACCATGCCCCTCGTCCCACTCGTCATCGTCGTCGTAGTCGTAGCACTTGTCGTCGCTGGCCATGGTGAGACGACGGGCTGGGGTCTGATCGCGCGTGGGCGGGCTGGGGGAAAGCAAGGCGAGGCGGCGGCGAGGTAAATCGAGGGTTAGTAGATTTTCTTAGTTAATCTTGACTATATATCAGGTTTTATTTGCTAAGCATGTATGCCACATGATTTTTCTTAGTTAATCAGCGAGGGTATTTGGACGGGAGGGCAGGGGACTGAGCCGTGGACCCGTTTGACTCCACGCGAGGTTTAAGGCCACGCGCGTATGAGCGAGACGATGGATCTCCAATCTGAATTCGAGTTCGAGCCGAACTCTGCTGCCGCCTGGCCTGCACTTCACCCATCGACCGTCCGTCGGCATCGCGTACCCGATGTGTTACAATCTGGTTGTATTGTTGTATACTCGATGTAATCATGTACTATTTGCTGGTTTAATATATATGGTATTTGCTAAAAAAAAAAGGATGACGCGCTTTGCTGCGCTGAAAGGTACTATCGCGGTGATCGATACATGACATGCTTGTCTGAATAAAATTAGTCGATCATACATACATGATCAGAGGTACAGATTCATAACTATATAATGCAAAAGTAACAACTTCAAATTTCTTAATCTCCGAACGAGACGAGCCCTGCGCTGGTACATGGAGGCAAAGGAGTCTTAGCAAGACGGGGTTGGTCAAGGTGCATCCGGAGGCAGAGGTTGCATGCACCGCTCGTACGCGTGCTTGTAGGGAAGGAGGAGGCACGGTGAGGAGGGGAGGAGAGGAGGGCTGCTCGAGTGGCTCGTCGGCCGAATCTATGGACAACCAAGAAGCGATGGTGGCCGCGCGGGGGGGGGGGGGGGGGGGGGGGGGGGGCGGGGAGAGCAACACAACCCTCAAGCTTGAATATCTAATGTGTCTTCGAGCGAAGGTGGTGAATTCACGGCGTAATCGGTAAGAGTTGTGATGGAGTGGCCAGTTCGAGGCCAAACCGATGGCAGAGGAGGCAGCGCGTTCACCAAAGAAGAGACAGGAGGGCAACATGAAACTTTCAATTAGCAGTTGGCGTGCCCACGTTGCACTTTTCCATATAGCAGCAGCCGAGTGTGGTATTTTGCAGCACAAGGTGTTTTCTGTACTGCACTAATTAAATTTGGACAAAATTTATATCAAATACAGCTGTTGGAGTAAGATTTTTTGTCTCCAATGTCCTAAAAAGTAGTTAAACCATAAAATATGGAATCTATTAGAGATGGTTTAAGAGAAGAGCGATTCGTAGATTCGTCTGCGATAGTTAAAAAATTCATCGCTAAATTTTGTCTAGCTGAACCAACAAATAGTATTATTCTATAAATTTGGACAAAATTTACATCAATTACAGTTGTAGTAGTAAGGTTTTTTTGGACTCAAATGTCATAAAAAGTAGTTAAACCCTAAAATATGTAGCTATTAGAGATGGTTTAATAGAAGAGCGGTTCATAGATTCATCTGCGATGGTCAAAAAATTCATCGCTAAATTTATGTCCAGCTAAACCAACAAATATTATTATTCTAACCTTAATCTAATGTACACCCATGTATTTAGCGGGAACCAATAAGAGGCTGCCACGTGGTTCAACCTCGAAGCTCCAATACTAGGGAGTTTAGATATTGTTGAGATACGGTTCGGTCAGTCTTTCGAAGCATCAAAAGCAAAGCTTAGAGACCAAATTTGTTTGGATCCTCAAATGCTTCACCGGTTTGGAAGACAACCTGGTCAATGATAGTCCTAGCTAAGATGAAAATTCATTGTAGGTGATCATTTTGGGGTGCTATACCTTGCCTGGGGCTCTAGCGAGCGAACAGGTCCCAATGCCCTTTGTGCCCAATGAATTGTGAGAGTACATGCCATCCATATCAGTGTCCGCGGGTGATCAAGGAGGTGTGGGAAGATCTCGGAATGCCGACGATTATTAATGATGCATGCTCTAGTGTCAAAGAGGGCCCATCCGTACTTGCGAGCCTGCTCCTCGATAGGATGACGACAACACCGTTGTTATCAGAGGTTTCTCGGGCGGAGCTGATATCTACCACTATATCACTATATGGTACGTACAGTGGGAACGTTGGCACGCTGCCAGGTAATCAACAATGAGAGGATTGGACAATCGGTACGAACAGCTCAATTCTATTTCAGATTTAGTCACCAACTATGCAACAACAAGAAAGAGGGAGCATCAAGGTATTGCTCGCCCCATGGGTGGGTAAAGCCAAAGGAGGCTATATGGAGTTAAACGTAGATGCATCTTTTACAAAGGGACAGGGTGACTTGCTCAATTATCAGAGACGAGCAAGGCTTCTTCGTGGCTGGCCATATGTGTGTCCCTCCTTCTGTCGAAAATGTGTATACTGCTGAAGCATGTGCACTGAGAGGGATGGTATGTCGTCTCTGGTTGAGGCCATGGGGTGCAACAAACCAATCGTGCACTCGAGATGATGAGGAAGGGAGGTAATACTTTCGCCCAGCTTCAGCTATCTTTGAAGATTGCATCTTCTTCTGCCAGGAGTTCACATAGGTTATTTTCGAGCAGTGCCCTAGGGAGGCTAATATGGCAGCAGATTAGTTAGCTACAAGAGCGGATGGCCCTTTTTTGAATGTTTGGAAAGAGGACCCCCCATATTTTTATAGTTGATGTAATTTGGAACGATGTATCCGTGTTTCCCAATTTACTATAAATCTCCATATGATAGATTTCCCTGTAAAAAGCAACTGCTCTTCTATTTTCATTTTAAACCTGCCATTGGCAAAGCTAATGCTCCGTGCTTTCCGCGTGGTCAACCAAGAAGTTACACGTCCAATCAGGTAAGGACTAACAATATATTTTCAGACGGAATAGGCAGTAGCAGACGTAGGATTTCAACTATTTGTAGTCAATGCAAAAATGTGTAGTCAATACACGTATTTTAATACATTTTTTGCATGATTATCTTCTTGTGTTGTCCAAAAACTGTGTGGACTAACTTAGAAACTAGGCTTAGGGTTTCGTGGGGTCGATGCCTCCACATGATCTCTTTATATATACCAGCAGGAATACAATACATGTACATGTACAGAAGGTGTATAAACACCGTACGTGACCGATATTTAACACTCCCACTCAATCTAAACTTCCAGAAACTAAATTTAGATTGGTCCTAAAACGGTCTAACATCTGCCGTGTGGCTGGATTAGTGAATACATCAGCCAACTGATCATTGGAGGAAATGAACCTGACTTGAAGATCTCCAGCAGCTACTCCCTCACGCACGAAATGGAAGTCAATCTCAATGTGCTTGGTTCGAGCATGGAACACTAAAGGGATTGTATGACACCTAGAGGGGGGTGAATATGTGCTACTTCAATTTTAGTACTTTTTCAAATTAGGCTTGACACAAAAGGTAAATTCTCTAGATATGCAACTACGGTGAATTTACCTATATGACAAGCTAGCAACTAAGCAAGATACAAGAAGTAAAGACGGTAAACAAGGATAGAAGTAACCGAAGGTGAAAGCACGCGGAGACACGGATGTAATCCTGAGTTCCTCCCTTTTAGGGGAGTACGTCTCGTTCGAGGGGTGTGAGGCACCACAAAGGTCGATCTCAACGCCACAAAGGCTCACCCTATTCTCCGATGAACCGCACCACAAAGGTTTGGTTCATCTTTCACTATCGGAAACCTTCAAGGCGGGTTCCGAAGCCTTTACAACAATGATCCGGGGCACAACCCACAATTGGATTGGGCCTCCCGAACAGCTACAATCTGTCACAAAGACAATCAAGTAAGTACAATAATAAGCTAGGTTTTCCCAAAGGAAATCCTAGCAAAGGGTCCCTCAAGTGAATGAGGGGGAAAAGTAAATCCGCTTGGTGAAGATGTAGATCCGAGCCTTCTCCTTCAATCCTCTAAAGATCAACGAGTTTGGGTGGAGTGATTGGGAGATCTAGATGTTTCTTGAGTTTGCATTAATGGTGTCTTCAAGTTTTGGCGAGCTAGCTGTCCCAAGGTAGGTGGAGGAGCATTTATAGCTCCTCTTAAAAAAGTGGTCGTTTGAAGAAACTGGGAGGCCAGCCTGGGAGCCGGCCTGGCCGGCATGGGGGCCGCCCCGACGCTGCTGCTCCAGAAGACCCAGAGAAGCCGGCCCGTGGCCCGGCCTGGCCGGCCTGGGGGCCGGCCACCCATCCGAGCCAGCCGGCCTGGAACCCGGCCTGGCCGACCTGAGGGCTGGCTGCCCAGCCGAGCCAGCCGGCCTGGAGCCCGGCCTGGTCGGCCTGGGGGCTGGCTTCCCAGGGTTTCTCCACCACGGTGATTTCCGACTATTTCTTTCTTCTTTTTGTATTCTTATAAATCTTAATATTTCCTGAAAGCACTTAGCATCATATTAAAATATCACCAGTGTTGTTATCTAACACACAAAACTCATAGAGGTAAATAAATGTCCTTTCAAACACTGGGTTTGCTGTCAGGTATGTAGCCCCTAAATTATCACACCACAGAATTGGTGTACGCTGCTGTAAGACGCCAAGCTCCTTGAGCACTGACTCGACCCACATGGCCTCAGCAGCCCCATTTGCCAATGCTTTGTACTCTGCCTCGGTACTGGATCTCGAGACGGTAGGCTGCTTCTTCGAACTCCAGGAAATTAAGTTCGGTCCTACAAAGATGGCAAAACCTCCGGTAGAGCGTCGATCATCGACACACCCTGCCCAATCTGTATCCGTGAAAAATACTAATACCGGTAGAGGAGGACTTCCGAAAGTGCAGACCGGTACTGATGGTGCCCTTGACGTAGCGCAATATGCGCTTCACGGCTTCCCAATGTATCTCTGTCGGCTGGAAGAGAAACTGACAAACCTTGTTGACAGCAAAGGAAATATTTAGCCGAGTGAGAGTTAAATACTGAAGGCCCCCAACCACACTTCGGTATCAGAAAGCATCATCAACACCGAGTGATCGTCCACCATCACGAGCTAGCTTCTCGGACGTATCAAGTGGAGTAGGCGTGGGCTTACAATTCTCCATGTTGGCACGATGAAGAAGATCAAGAGCATACTTGCGCTGTGTCACACTCAGGCCCCCGGAATTGGAAGACGCTTCTAATCCAATAAAATACTCCAAGGGACCAAGATCCTTGATCGGAAAGCTATCCGAAAGAGACTGGACCAGGCGCTCAACTGCAGCCAGAGTAGACCCAACAATAACATATCATCGACATAGACCAGCATATAGATCTGAACAGCTCCATGGGCGAAAATGAAGAGAGAGGTGTCGGCCTTGGAGGAAGTGAAACCAAGCTCAAGTAACCGAGCACTCAAACGGGCATACCAGGCGCGAGGTGACTGCTTAAGACCATAGAGAGCACGCTGCAGCTTGCAGACATGAGTGGGAAGCTGGGGATCTTCAAATCCAGGGGGCTGCTGATGCATGTAAAATGCATACATGAACTTTACATTTTATTACTTGATATTCCAACGTATTTGCTTCATATATGGGTTATATTTATGTTTTATAATGATTTTAGGGGATAATTCACAGTTTCCCCATTTATTTGGAATTAACCCTGCAGAACCAGAAAACCCCTTTTTCCATGTTTTTGACTTTCAGGGACCAAACTACGTCCAAATGACCTAATATTTTACGGGGCCCAATATTTGGAAATAAGAAGACGTACGAGCCAAGGATCCGCGAAAAAGGAAGTCCGAGGAAGAAAATAGATGGTCCCACGCGGCCAGATTCCTTGGCCGTGTGGGACCACCTCTTTTATTCCTCGTGGCTCCGATGCCGTCCGTTTTCGTCTCTGTGGCTTCGTCTTGACCTAAAAATGTCTATAAAAATAGTCCCCCGAGTAGTTTCGCGAGGAGGCGGCGGAGAAACACAAAACCACGAAACAGAGAGTCAGAAGGCTACCGCCGGAGAAGATCGGAGGGGGGAAACGCCGCCGGAATCACCTCCGGAGGGCTCCACCCCCCTCCGACGTGTTCATCATCAACATCTACAGCAAGATCATCTCCATCTCTCCACTGTAAACTCTTGACAAACATGATATATGATGCAATATACTATTCTCTTGATCTATTGTGTCTCCCCATCTATGTTTGAGAAGTGATTTGTTCATGGCAATAGTGAAATAGTTCGTTGATTGGTTGCATACAAGTTTTGTTATCTTTTATGATTGTCTTGATGTACAATGTATGAGTGCACGCATATATTGGGGAATGCATGTAAGGTGATCACCGTAGTGTAATGGATTGAGTAGGACGGGTCGAAGTACTAAGACAGAAACCGTAGTCTGAGACTTGAAGTTACATTATGGGGATATATATGGGGGACCCTAGAACTTAAGGCTATGGTGGGACAATTATGTCTTAATAATTCTTGTGCTGCACATTTACTTGGCCATGAGATCCATCATAAGAGTTGTGTAATTTGCTCATTTACTTGGCTACACCTATTTATGGCTCCTTCCTAGACGAAACAATTAAGACTGAAACATGTGCTTCAATAATTGTGACAACCACACGAATGAAATAACAATTTCTAGAACATTTTCTCCCTTGAGATATTTGCTACTTGAGATATTTGATATTTGCTACTTTGAGAAACTTGCTTGAGAAAACTGCTGAGAGAAACTTGCTCTAAGAAACTTGCGTTTGAAACTTGATTGAGAAACTTGTTACTAGATAAACCCATTCCACATCACTTGCTTCCATTAGTTAGTTCCTTTCATATTTAAATTTATTACTTTGCATAAAAGGCCATATAAGAGGGTTATAAGGCTTTAGAGAATAGATAGTTTACCTTCAGCTCCTCGTGGGTTCGACACTCAAATACTTATCGAATTATGCTACAGTGATTCCTTGCTCTTGGGGATTATCAGCTGCTGCATATAGACCTCTTCTGTCAGAAATCCATGAAGAAAGGCGTTGCTTACATCAACCTGACGAATCCTCCATCCACGAGAGACAGCCAAAGAGAGAACCAAACGAACTGTGGCGGGCTTCACAACAGGACTGAACGTGTCACCATAGTCAATGCCATGCTGCTGAGAGAAACCACGAGCAACTAGCCGGGCCTTGTGCTTATCAACGGAACCATCAGCACGGTGCTTGGTCTTGAAGATCCATTTGCAGCTGACCAAGTTAACACCGGGGGGACGCGGAACAATCGTCCAAGTGCCAGTCTGACGGAGGGCAGCGAACTCATCAGACATAGCGGCCTGCCAAGCAGGCTCACCGAGGGCCTCCCGATGGGAGACAGGGGCGGCGAAGAAAGCAGGCAACGCGGATCATATCGCATAGTGCCATCAGTGGGCTTCAGCTCACGACGGGTTCCGTCGCAGATACGAGTGGTCATAGTGTGACCAGGAGCAGTAGTCGTCGACGGCGATGGTGAGACAGGCGCCGACGTCGAGGGCCTAGGCACAGTCGAAGGCGTCGCGACCAGTGGTGAACTGGGGGAAGGCGACGTGGACTGGGCGAGTCAGCCAGCCCAGATGGGCTGGGCGGTGCATTGAAGGAGCCACGCGCGCGCGGTGAAGAGGGGCCGGACGGACGAGGCGTCTTAGGCGAGGATGGGCTGGACGGCCCATGCGCTGTGGGCGAGGGCGAGCTCGGAGGCCCAGACGTGGGAGAGGGCGCCGCCTCGGGATGCGCGACATGCACATGCACGTCGATCACCGGATCGGCGATAGCAGGAGGTGCCTGCGATACCTACAACGACGAGGAGCCTGCGGTAGACACATCGATAACCCCCAAGAGCAGGGGATCACTGTAGCACCTCTCAATGTGGAAGTAGGGTATCGATCCGCAGGAGTAAGAAGGAAAAGTTATCTATTCCCTACAACTAAAGTGTCACAAGTTTTAGTTGATTATGCACTAAACAAGTTTAAAGAACAAGATGGTTGATTTAATGGATGGAAGTTTAATGTAACAAAACAAGAATGTAAAAGTGTCCCAATCCTCTTCAATGCAAGAGGACAAGACAAAGGTTTTCTCTTATAGGAACAATGGACATGGGTTCATGGGTTCACTCAATCCTCTCTCCCATCTATGGTGATTATCATGTTATAGATAAAAGTACACACAATTGTCATGCTTTAATGGTAAACTTTTATGACGGCTACATGTCCTAAAACACATAGTTGAAAGAAAATAATCATTTGTGTTGCTAGGTCACCCTCGTAAGGCTAGCGTGGTTTGTTGTCACTCCTCAAGATGGCAGTTTTCCCCACGGGGGCGGGTACCCACGGGGATACACCCGCTAAGAATCGGGGATGGGGGGCAAATTGCCTCCATGGGGATTACTTGACGGGTACCGATAGCATAACGGGGCGGGGATGGGGGGCAAATTCGCCCCATGGAGCATCCATGGATACCGCTAGGCAGCTACTGACATGTGGGAACTCCTTCCATCAGCCATAGCAAGCCAGCCCAGCACCAGTTGGCCCACCAAAAGCAGCCCACCACTCCGGCCTAACCTAGCCCAACATGCCAACACCCATACTACTGCACGAGACGACCACACACACGAGACGCTAGCGTGATCCTTGACCCTCGCTCCTAATCTTATTCCTCACAGCGCCGCCGCCTGCTTGCCTCCCTCTCCCCGTCTCGCGTTTCTCTCTCCTGTCTCCACGAGCACGCAGCGACCTGCTCCTTCTCTCCCCTAGCTCTCTCTCCCGAGTCCCGACGAGACGCGCCCGGCCGGCCGCACACCAGCCCCATCCCCGTCGCCGGCGGTCCGCCTCACACCAGTGAGCCACCCCATACCAGCGGGCGGCTGCTGCTCTATTTCTTCTTCAACCAATGGCTGGGGGACGAGCTGACGACCGTGCGCGACGATTAGGAGGCTGCTGACGAGCTGACGGCGACTTAGTGTCGGCGAGCTAGGATGTGGTGTCGATATCCCCGTGGAGTCCCCGATGGGGGACCGGTACCCGGTAATAGCGGGGACGGGGGCCATTTCCTACCCGATAGAGTAGCGGGGATTAGCGGGGACGGGGACTGGCGGGTATCGGGGCGGGGATGGGGGAGTGTCCCCCGGAGATACCCGTCCCCGTTGCCATCTTGAGTCACTCCCACATCATATTTCTTCCTTTTTACCCCCAGATAAAGGATGTTGGGCTGTATTATGTCACTCAATACATATGTCGTTGTCACATCGGCCATCCCGTACCTACATACATCATATTTCATAATGGACAATATTCTAAACACTAGTGAAATGATTCATATTTCGTGTGCATGACCACATTTCTCTCATCTATCTACACTTGGTGGTGTCAATCACCTCATACATGGATAAACAAGGCATTATGCATAAATCGAACCATCACATGCATCATAGAATATCTCCAAAGTATGACAAGTCATAAAAGATCCAACACAACGGTAAATGCATAACAAATATCATCTCATACCACAATATCCACCATAGGAATTACATAGATAGATCCATACTTATGCAAGGCACATCATATGGATTTCAACAATGATCATGCATAGAGAGATTAGATCAAGTTACCACCACAAACCCAAAGTCCAGGGGGTGGACTACTCCCCCTTCATCATGGTGATGATGGTGGAGATGTTGGAGAAGATAGAGACCACCCCGGCAGCGCCCCGCCGGAGTTCCCCCCCCCCCCCCCCAATCTGCAGCTCCAGGTCTTCTGTTTCGTGGTTTTGTGTTTCTGCGGCGCGCCTTTCCGAAGGGCGTCGGGGACTATTTTTATAGTCGTTTTTAGGTCAAGACGGAGGCTCGGGAAAAAAGATCGACGGCAATGGAGCCACGAGGCCCCAGATGGTGGGTCCCACGCGGCTAGGGAATCTGGCCGAGTGGGCCACCCTCTTCTGGCCCTCGGGCCTCCGTTTGTTCGCTTCCTTCGCTCCCACGCTTTGTTCCTTCCAAAAACTGATCCCCGTAAATTATTAGGTCATTTGGACGTCGTTTGGGTCCCTGAAACATCAAAATATAGAAAATAGGGTTTTCTGCCTGTGCATGGTTAATTCCAGAAAAATAGGGAAACAATGAAATATTCCCAAAATCAATATAAATCAATGATATAACCCTTATATGATGCAAACATGATTGAAATATAAGTAATATAATGCAAAGTTCATGTATGCATTTTACATGCATCAACATCCCCAAGCTTAACCTATACTCGTCCTCGAGTATGAAGGTGATAAAACTAACATGGACTTTGCATTTTAATACTATCAATGGATATCAAAGATGATTACTATTGCTACATAGAGTCAAATGATTCATTCTTCAAAGGAGTAGCAATATACAAGATAGATTATGAAGTGGTATCAAATATTCAATGTAAGGATGTTCAATGATAATTCACAAAGTGTAACATAGAAGAAAGTACTATGGACCAAATGTATGCATAATGAAAAGTAAAAACATCCTATAATGGTCATAGAGTATTCTTATAAATCTGAATATAAAAGGTGGACACTTTGGATAGATATATAAATGAGTAGAGGTAAAACATGAATAAGTTTCATCTAACTTCCAAATGTTTCTACTTAAGTTAATGTTTACAATGTGGTATTCATTGGTGTCAAACTCTCATTACCCCTATCATAGCATCTTGAATGGTTAAAGTTTAAAGTGAAAGCAAATTTGAGTAGTGTGCTTGACAAAGTATGGGTTGAATGTCTCATGCCCCGTGAATACGAGTACCTACACCACGGTGTTACTCAACTTGGGACACAAAAGCAAGTTCAAGTTAAGGTCATTGTAAGTAATATAATAACGTCATCAAGAGCGTCAACTGGGGTACCTCTTGTCCCAGGACATGGAACAAGCCCATGTCAAAATGACAAGACAAACAAACAAAATGAACAATCTCCACACCCTTTTTATTTACTATTGGTATAGCTTTTTATTGTGGGGTGCATCACTGAAGGTTCACCATAGCATGTAAGTAAATTTCCACCATGAATGATGCATGGCTTAGATTAGCGGCCCAGACGTCTCTCTAGCCATTTATACAAACTCATTAAACTTACTAAGTTTCCACATTTATTTGGCACCATGATAAGCATCCATAAACAAAAGTACATGATATCAACTAAATATAAAGAGCACGTTGAAAGCTTGCCATGTGACAGCACATATGAGCTAACTCCCAACCGAGACTCTTGTCAAGCTCACAACTTCATAATTTTAGTCACAATGGGTCATGTTTATTAAGTGCAATAAAAGTAAAGTGTTGATGGCCCTTCACGTAGTTCCCCCACAATGGCGCCAGAAAACAGTTGCTAGCCCCTTCGCGTGGTACCTGCGTGAAAAGTAAATGGGTTAGGTTGAGACTCCAAGTGCAGAGTGTATGTAGTAGTGGAAGACAGTTTTCCCCACGAGGGGTGACTCGAGGGTTTAATATCGAACTCTCGGGGAACCAGTATTTCAGGTGTTATCTCCTTATCCTTCTCTTGAGAACCTGCAACAAAATAAATTGTTTTGTGCCCTCAACCTCACCAAGTGGTTGTCAAGCACAAGGTGTGAGAATGATAATAAAATAATATGCAATGCAAACAATAAGTAAATATGCAATGATGGTAAATAAATATGCAAGGATGGTAGTAGTAATGATAAATGATATTTTTGGGTTTTTTATGATGAATGCAAGATGTAAAAGTGTTTTTGTATTTTCGGATTTAATAATGGCATCAAACAAAAGTGATGATAAAAGTGTTGGAAAGGTGTTTCTTATGATTAAAAATGGACCGGGGGTCATGGTTTCACAAATGCACTCTCTCTTGATAACGTGGTAGACAATGGAACACTAAAATTAACATGTAAGATGGCAAGACATGGTTTGACAAGTTATTAATAATATGGGCATCACGTCCTAACATAGAGATCTCAAGTATAAGTTGTTCTCTCTCTTATGCTCCACCAAGATGCGAACTAAATCACAACACCTTAGTAATTAAGATAAATCAGAGCATAGCAATAAGTTCAATGACATGAAGTTAAAATAAGAACATGCTAGATCTAGTCATGGAGATAGTGGCCAAGGTCACATCCACTCTCTGGTAGCATGGTATTTTTGTTTATCCCTAGCGAGGCAACAAAGTAAGGTAGAAAATCCAAGTGGATCGCAGAACTTTCTCTCACGTTCACTGCACTAGCCACCCCCCGTTACTCCAACTAATGCACACGTTCCCCCTCACATGCTCTCATAAACATGCTTGATCATGACAAGTAAATAAGAACGGGGTGCATAATATGCATCTACTTTCATAACTGAAACAAAACCATTGCAATCTCAAACATGTATTAACTCATAATAAAGATCCACCACAAAGGAATTACATAGATGACCGTAATCATGTTCAGCAGCTCATACGGTACTAATTAGTGAAGCTCATAGAGAGGAGAGATACATAAGTTACTTCCACAAACCCATAGTCCAGGGGTGGACTACTCCCTCTTCATCATGGTGTCGGTGGAGATGTTGTTGGAGGAGAAGGAGACCACACCGGCAGCGCCCCGTGATACGTCCAAAACGTATCTATTATTTTTGATTGTTTCATGCCATTTTTATGCTTTTAGCACTTGTTTTATATTAAGTTTATTATTTATTTGGACTAACCTACTAATAGTTGCAAAAGTGCACAATGTTCTTGTTTTACTCTTTGATGTGTAGAAATTATCAAGAATACAAGAGGAAACCTTGTTGGAGTCAAATTGGGACTTTTCTGAAATCTGTCTGAGAACTTTTTACGAAGTTTGCCAGTTTGACCCTCAAAGATGACGTCAAATGGAGACCTGTCTGTTACGAAAGTTGTCACAATTTTCCATACGAAGATTTTAAGCCCGAGATCAGCCCAATGGGAGTTCGGACGCGGCCTGTAGGCCCGTTTTGGTGGGGGTGACGGAAATCCGAGAAGATATATAAAGGGAGGAAACCTAACTCGTGGAGGACTCCTCCACCCACGAATTTCAGCCACCAAAAGCCACGTTTTTGCCTCCCCCATGGATCCCATCTCCATGGGGGAGGGCTCCCAAGAAGCCATGAAGGAGGGAGGCTAAGGGGCGGCGCTCCCCAAGCTTGCCGGCGGCGGGGAAAGGAGTTCCCCGCGCCGCCGGCGCCGCCGCCCTGCGCCGTCGCGCTGCCCCTCTCCGCCGTCTTCACCGCCATCTCCAACACCATCTCCTCCTTGTATTCAGTGGTTCATCCTCCCACAAACCTCTGTACCGTCCTATGTAAACATGGTGTTTGATGCTATAATATTTATCCTATGATTTACATCATGTTTTCGTAGTTTATTTGTCTTTTGATTGCTTAATTGAATGCATGAGGTTCATTAGAGTTGTATGTCTATATGGTGCTGTCCTTTGGTGTCCATTATATTTGTGCGCGCATGGATCAAACACCCTAGGGTTGGTAGTATTTGTAACGAAGCGGGGGAAGTTCTGTCGGAGTGACAGAAACCTGAGAACGCGAACCGTTTAGTTGCACGTATGGGAGTAAGAGGACCTTGAACTTAAGGCTATGGTTGGGGAAACCTTAATGCATTGTTAGTATTTGCGGATGCTTGCTAAACAATCCAATCATATAGTACTTGTAATCCCAAGTAGTGGAGTGCATGTATATTTAGCCTCTCCCACATAGAAAACTGCATCGAAGACGATGAACCAAGTACCTTCACTAATTAATCTTGGACAAAGCCACCACGATTACCACCACTTTTCCACACTCATGGTACTGTTAGTATATGGCTACTTAGTGTACTTTATTGCTGCAGCACTAATTTTACTTTCTTGTATTTATTATCTTGCAAAACTATCTCTCATACCCGTACTGCTACTGTAGTTTTATTTCCTAGATAATGCAAACGTTTAGTGTGCGTAGAGTTGTATCAGTGGTTGATAGAACTTGAGAGAATACTTATCCTACCTTTAGCTCCTCGTTGGGTTCGACACTCTTACTTATCGAAAAGGCTACACGCGATCCCCTATACTTGTGGGTTATCACCCCGCCGGAGTTTTCCCTCTCCAATCTTCACCTCCAGATCTCTGTTTCGTGGTTTCTGTGTTTCTGCGGCGCTCTCTTTCGCGAAAGCCCTGGGGGGGTCTATATATAGTCGTTTTTAGGTCAAGACGAAGCTTCGGGAAGAAAGATCGACGGCAGCGGAGGCCCGAGTGCCAGGATAGGGGACCCCATGCGGCCAAGGAATCTGGCCACGTGGGCCCACCCCTTTTCGCCTTCTGGTCTTCGTTTCTTCGATTCCTTTGCGCCTACGTTTCGTTCCTTCCAAAAAAATGATCCCCGTAAAGTTTCAGGTCATTTGGACGTCGTTTGGGTTCCTGAAACATCAAAATATAGAAAAAGGGGTTTTCTAACAGCGCAGGGTTAATTCCAGAAAAATGGGGGAGTTGTTAATTATCCCCAAAACTTAATATAAATCATGAATATAACCCTTATATGATGCAAATAACATGGAATAAAATGTAAAGTTCATGTATGCATTTTACATGCATCAACATCCCCAAGCTTAACCCATGCTCGTCCCGAGTATGAAGGTGATAAAACTAACATGGACTTTGCATTTTAATACTATCAATGGATATCAAAGGTGATTACTATTGCTACATAGAGTCAAATGATTCATTCTTCAAAGGAATAACAATATGCAAGATAAATTATGAAGTGATATCAAATACTCAACGTAAAGATGTTCAATGATAAATTCACAAAGTGTAATATAGAAGAAAGTATTATGGACCAAATGTATGCATAATGAAAAGTAAAAACATCCTATGGTGGTCATAGAGTACTTCTTATGAAAACTGAATATAAAAGGTGGACACTTTGGATAGATAAATAAGTAGAGGTAAAGCATGAATAAGTTTCATCTAACTTCCAAACACTTCTACTTAAGTTAATGCTTGCAATGTGGTAGTCATTGGTGTGGAGCTCTCATTACCCCTATCATAGCATCTTGAATGATTAATGTTTAAAGTGAAAGCAAATATAAGTGGTGTGCTTGACAATGTATTGATTGAATGTCTCATGTCCCTTGAATACAAGTACCTACACCATGTGTTACTCACTTTGGTCCACAAAGTAAATTCAAATAAAGGTCATTGCAAGTAATAATAGTATCATCAAGAACTGCACTGGGGTACCTCTTGCCCCTTGACATGAACAAGCCCATGTCAAAACAACAAGACAAACAGACAATGAACAATCTCAGCACTCTTTTATTTACTATGGGTATAGCTTTTTATTATGAGGTGCATCACTGAATGAACATTATGGTTATGTGATACGTCCAAAACGTATCTATAATTTTTGATTGTTTCATGCCATTTTTATGCTTTTAGCACTTGTTTTATATTAAGTTTATTATTTATTTGGACTAACCTACTAATAGTTGCAAAAGTGCACAATGTTCTTGTTTTACTCTTTGATGTGTAGAAATTATCAAGAATACAAGAGGAAACCTTGTTGGAGTCGAATTGGGACTTTCCTGAAATCTGTCTGAGAACTTTTTACGAAGATTGCCAGTTTGACCCTCGAAGATGACGTCAAATGGAGACCTGGCTGTTACGAAAGTTGTCACAATTTTCCATACGAAGATTTTAAGCCCGAGATCAGCCCAATCGGAGTTCGGACGCGGCCTGTAGGCCCGTTTTGGTGGAACCCTAAAAGGGGGTGACGGAAATCCGAGAAGATATATAAAGGGAGGAAACCTAATTCGTGGAGGACTCCTCCACCCACGAATTTCAGCCACCAAAAGCCACGTTTTTGCCTCCCCCATGGATCCCATCTCCATGGGGGAGGGCTCCCAAGAAGCCATGAAGGAGGGAGGCTAAGGGGCGGCGCTCCCCAAGCTTGCCGGCGGCGGGGAAAGGAGTTCCCCGCACCGCCGGCGCCGCCGCCGCCCTGCGCCGCCGCGCTGCCCCTCTCCGCCGTCTTCACCGCCATCTCCATCACCATCTCCTCCTTGTATTCAGTGGTTCATCCTCCCACAAACCTCTGTACCGTCCTATGTAAACATGGTGTTTGATGCTATAATATTTATCCTATGATTTACATCATGTTTCCGTAGTTTATTTGTCTTTTGATTGCTTAATTGAATGCATGAGGTTCATTAGAGTTGTATGTCTATATGGTGCTGTCCTTTGGTGTCCATTATATTTGTGCGCGCATGGATCAAACACCCTAGGGTTGGTAGTATTTGTAACGAAGCGGGGGAAGTTCTGCCGGAGTGACAGAAACCTGAGAACGCGAACCGATTAGTTGCACGTATGGGAGTAAGAGGACCTTGAACTTAAGGCTATGGTTGGGGAAACCTTAATGCATTGTTAGTATTTGCGGATGCTTTCTAACAATCCAATCATATAGTACTTGTAATCCCAAGTAGTGGAGTGCATGTATATTTAGCCTCTCCCACATAGAAAACTGCATCGAAGACAATGAACCAAGTACCTTCACTAATTAATCTTGGACAAAGCCACCACAATTACCACCACTTTTCCACACTCATGGTACTGTTAGTATATGGTTACTTAGTGTATTTTATTGCTGCAGCACTAACATTTACTTTCTTGTATTTATTATCTTGCAAAACTACCTCTCATACCCGTATTGCTACCGTAGTTTTATTTTCTAGATAATGCAAACGTTTAGTGTGCGTAGAGTTGTATCAGTGGTTGATAGAACTTGAGAGAATACTTATCCTACCTTTAGCTCCTCGTTGGGTTCGACACTCTTACTTATCGAAAAGGCTACACGCGATCCCCTATACTTGTGGGTTATCAAGACCTTTTCTGGCGCCGTTGCCGGGGAGCCATAGCGTAGGTTAATGTTCTTGTGTGCACTTGTTTGCTTTATCTCTAAGTAGTTTTTATTTTCAGTATTAAGTTGTTCTTTATCTTACTATGGATAGGGAATGCGAATTACAAAAAAAATTAGGTGTAGTTGTTATCTAAAAACGTTTTCAAAAAGAAAAGTGATTGGAAAGATGAGTAATGGTTAAATGGGGGTCGACCTTGAACACTTGTGTTCATGCCTATGAAACCAAAACAAATCTTTCCATGGAAGCTTTTCATTAAAAACATGTAAATATTGTGTATATACCTCTGTACATAAAAATAAAATGCTAATATAGTCTTAGTTAATTGAAAGTTGATAGTTTTACTTTGCTGTCCAGAAACAGATTTTCTGTGCTCCACCGTATTAAATGTTTAAAATCACCAGAACGTGATCTTGATCTGAAATTTCTTGAGTGCAAAGTGATGCTTATTAGCTTTCTTTCATTAGACTAACTTTTTCTGATTTAAGGTACGTAGATAGGTCGAAAAATTCGATCTTTACTGACTGTTCTGTTTAGACAGATTTTGTGCTTCTCTGTAAATAAAATCGTGATAAATCTCAGAATAGTATTTTGACTTGAAAATTTTTGTGCATAAACCTGAGATTATTATCTTTCTTTCATTAGACTAAAGTTTTTCGATTTGAGCTACTTAACTATCTCGTTGAATGCCATCTTTACGGACTGTTCAGTTTTGACAGATTTCTTTGTTTATTCAATATTGTACTTGGTGTTGTTAGTTTCATTAGTTTTTCGACGGACAACGGAAATCATGAACACCTTAGTATATACAGTGGCTAATGTTGAGTAAAAATTATAAAACTTGTCAATGCTTGAACATGAGTGGATTTTATTTAATGAGTACTAACCCTACTAATGAGTTTTGTGAAGTTTTATGTGGATGTAGCTTATAAGATCTAATCAATATGGTGATATGAGATGAATAAGAAGACGCAAGAGCTCAAGCTTGGGGATGTGTAGGTGCATCCCAAGAACATATTCAAGAAGATACAATCATCTAAGCTTGGGGATGCCCGAGTCATCCCCCTATTCATCAACTAACATGAGGTTGTCTCGTTCATACTCTATATTACCCGTCCACATGATATGTATTGTCTTAACTTGTATTATAATTGCTTTTATATGTCTTGGTTTTACCTTCTTTAGTTTTATTAGGCTCCTTATTTGGTTTCGATTGCTTCTTTACTTTCACTTATAAATTCAAAATAACAAAAATATTTTCTTTTGTTTTGCTTCTTTGTTTGGTTCTTTATTTTAATTTTATTTGGGTTTTACTTTTGATTTTTTTTAGAGTTTTCCTTGCTGTAGCTAGCATGTTTAGGTCTTGCTTAGCCTCTGGTTTCTTAGTTTATCAAAAATAAAGTACCAAGTTTTATCCATTTAGCTTAGTTGATACATATGTAAAAAGTGATTTTCTGTTTTCGGTATCTACTGCTTATTGCGCGATTTTTCATATTTTACTGGAAGCTCTAAAAATCACGAAAAAATTACTGATGTTGTAGCACCTAATCCTCTGCATGTACAAAAATTGGCTAAAATTTCGGGCATGTTTAAGTGCACCTAAAAATTGCGTTTTCCAGCTGCTGTTTTTCTGGACAGATTCTGACTTTTGTTGCAAGAGTGGCCTCTTTTCGTTTTCATTTGATTTTTAATGGTTCTTACCTTTCATTTATAAGTTGGCCATTTAAGCAACCTTTCTGTAACTTAAAAACAAAATTTTATTTGGTTTAATAGTAGCACTTGGGAAATATTATCTATTGTACTAATGTCTAACCGCAGAAAAGAATGGGAAAGTTTTTGTGTTGAAGTTTTTTCACAGAGAATGAAGGAACACCAAACTATGGAATATTGAAGAATTACCAAAGTCATAAGCTTGGGGATGTCCCCGCATCCCTCTTCATCAATAACCCCACGGTTTGCAAACCTTTAAACTTTGTTTTTTGAGCAACATAGGAACTTAACTAAACTTGAAGCGGCTGTATTTTATTATCTATTTATCTTAGCATCAAACACCAGTTACATTAATAAGTGGATCGTCACATATTTTATTTATCCTCTGTTTTCAATGTTTACTTGGTTAATGGATTACTTGTTGAAACTTAAAAATGATGTGTGAATAATACTGTTTAGTAGTTTATGTTTTCTTATGGTTAGTCTCAACTAGCTAATAGTGCATATTATGTTATTTTGATATCAACATGCATTGTCCTGTTCATAAGATGGTATGGTATTGTGGTATCCTCCTCTGAATAATTCACTTGAATCGACTTGGCACATGCTCACACATGTTATGACTGAAAAATAAAAGTCAATTAAGCCTTGATGATCTATTTTGCCTCAGAGTTTTAGTATCGTTTTTATGCCTCCGTTAATTTTATTTTGTCGCAAGCATGATTATGACCGTTATCGCTCTCGTGGTTGTCGCTTCCCAGTCTATTGCTAGCCTTCACTTGTACTGAGCGGGAATGCTGCTCGTGCATCCAAATCCTTAAAACCAAGTTATCCCAAAGAGTCCACCAAAAAATTCCTATGCATGGTATTTCAAGCCATTCCAAGTAAATTTGCATGTGCTACCTTTAAAACCTTCAAAATATTTCTCTTTTTGTGTCAATGTTTACTAGCTCATGAGGAATTAGTGTGGTTATTCTTTATTCTATTTGTCAAATGGACTTTTACACCTGGACTAGTGGCATATACATCCGCTTATCCAATAACTTGCAAAAAGAGCTGGCAACGGGGTGCCCAGTCCCAATTAATTACAACTTTAACCAATTAATTCTCTTCACACTTTTGCCCTGATTCATCAGTAAGCAATGACAAACAGTGAAATACCTGAATGTGTGTAAACCAAAGAGAAAGAGGGATGATCTGCCTTGCTGGTAGAAATAACGTCCTTCATGGGAGCCGCTCTTAAAAGTCCGTTTGACAGGTAGAATACTGTTCTCACCCGCTACCATTCGTTGACAATTAACAAACACCTCTCAAAACATTTTTACCTCTGTTTTTAAAAAAAAAGCTCTAGCACGTGTTAATCCCTGCTTCCCTCTGCGAAGGGCCAATCTTTTATTTTTATGTTGAGTCACCATCCTTTCTTTGAGCACTTCTTCGAGAGCATAGCTGTCGTTCTTAGTGTAATGTGCTTGTCCCAGAATACGATTAATTGAGGTATAACCATGATGCTTTTATCTTTGATATCTCTATATCTAGTCTTCACTTGAACTTCAGAGGTGCCTTGGCATTTATGTTTTGCTCCACAATTAAGGGCAAGCGAGATACCACTCTATCATGCTTTATTATGGTCATTACAATCTTGTTGATGTTTATAAATTTCATGTTATAAGCTCTTAGTTCGTTGATACTTTTCATTAGGAAACATGATTGCTAAGTTTTATTATCCATACATCATGCAATTGTTAAAGACCTGATCATAGCATTTACAATCAAAAATTATTTTGTTATCATTTACCTACTCGAGGACGAGCAGGAATTAAGCTTGGGGATGTTGATACGTCCAAAACGTATCTATAATTTTTGATTGTTTCATGCCATTTTTATGCTTTTAGCACTTGTTTTATATTAAGTTTATTATTTATTTGGACTAACCTACTAATAGTTGCAAAAGTGCACAATGTTCTTGTTTTACTCTTTGATGTGTAGAAATTATCAAGAATACAAGAGGAAACCTTGTTGGAGTCGAATTGGGACTTTCCTGAAATCTGTCTGAGAACTTTTTACGAAGATTGCCAGTTTGACCCTCGAAGATGACGTCAATGGAGACCTGGCTGTTACGAAAGTTGTCACAATTTTCCATACGAAGATTTTAAGCCCGAGATCAGCCCAATCGGAGTTCGGACGCGGCCTGTAGGCCCGTTTTGGTGGAACCCTAAAAGGGGGTGACGGAAATCCGAGAAGATATATAAAGGGAGGAAACCTAATTCGTGGAGGACTCCTCCACCCACGAATTTCAGCCACCAAAAGCCACGTTTTTGCCTCCCCCATGGATCCCATCTCCATGGGGGAGGGCTCCCAAGAAGCCATGAAGGAGGGAGGCTAAGGGGCGGCGCTCCCCAAGCTTGCCGGCGGCGGGGAAAGGAGTTCCCCGCACCGCCGGCGCCGCCGCCGCCCTGCGCCGCCGCGTGCCCCTCTCCGCCGTCTTCACCGCCATCTCCATCACCATCTCCTCCTTGTATTCAGTGGTTCATCCTCCCACAAACCTCTGTACCGTCCTATGTAAACATGGTGTTTGATGCTATAATATTTATCCTATGATTTACATCATGTTTCCGTAGTTTATTTGTCTTTTGATTGCTTAATTGAATGCATGAGGTTCATTAGAGTTGTATGTCTATATGGTGCTGTCCTTTGGTGTCCATTATATTTGTGCGCGCATGGATCAAACACCCTAGGGTTGGTAGTATTTGTAACGAAGCGGGGGAAGTTCTGCCGGAGTGACAGAAACCTGAGAACGCGAACCGATTAGTTGCACGTATGGGAGTAAGAGGACCTTGAACTTAAGGCTATGGTTGGGGAAACCTTAATGCATTGTTAGTATTTGCGGATGCTTTCTAACAATCCAATCATATAGTACTTGTAATCCCAAGTAGTGGAGTGCATGTATATTTAGCCTCTCCCACATAGAAAACTGCATCGAAGACAATGAACCAAGTACCTTCACTAATTAATCTTGGACAAAGCCACCACAATTACCACCACTTTTCCACACTCATGGTACTGTTAGTATATGGTTACTTAGTGTATTTTATTGCTGCAGCACTAACATTTACTTTCTTGTATTTATTATCTTGCAAAACTACCTCTCATACCCGTATTGCTACCGTAGTTTTATTTTCTAGATAATGCAAACGTTTAGTGTGCGTAGAGTTGTATCAGTGGTTGATAGAACTTGAGAGAATACTTATCCTACCTTTAGCTCCTCGTTGGGTTCGACACTCTTACTTATCGAAAAGGCTACACGCGATCCCCTATACTTGTGGGTTATCATTATGCTGTAAATTTCCACCATGAATGATGTATGGCTTAGATTAGCGGCCCAGGCATTTCTCTAACCATTTATACAAACTCTTTGAACTTACTAAGTATCCACATTCATTCCACCCATGACAGGCATCCATAAACAAAAGTACATGACATCAACTAAATATAAATAAGTGCAATGTTGAAAGCTTGCCATGTGACAGCACATATGGGCTAACTCCCAACCAAAACAATTGTCAAGCCCCACAACTTCATAATTTTAATCACAATGGTTCATGCTTATTAAATGCAATAAAAGTAAATTGTGCATCAAGTTCGTGAGAGCTTTTAACCAATTTTTCCCATGACAATCAATAACAAAAGTATTTAAATTCAGAAATGTAGATAACACAATATAACATGATAAACATACTTGGAATAGCATAAAGCTAATAGGTAGATATGGTGGACTCACTGGAAAAACTTTGGTTGAAGGTGTTGGGAAAACAAGTTTTTACTTGTTGTAATTTTTGGGCTAGCAATAGGGAGAAAGTTGACCATCTAAATGCATGCATAAGTGTCCATTGAACTAATCAATCCATGTTAAACCAAATAAAGTTAAAATTCAACATCTAAACATGGCATAAGATAGCTCTTGACAACTCACTTGCAAATTAACATTCATTCAAAGCACATGAATAATGCAACTATATGTATCTTTTAAAATCAACTCAAACATCCCTATCCCAAAATATTTAATAGCATCCAACATAATTCAACCCAAACTTCCAGTAGCTCTCTCATATATAAATGATAGTGGTGGTCTTAATAAATATCAAACCAAAATAATAAAAAGCAAATAACAGACGCTCCAAGTTTATACGATAAAGTGCTTTGATCGAAAAACAGAAGTTAGACGTGTGCAAACCGAGAGTGTGTTGGTCCAGTGGGGTTGTCTTCACATCCCCAAGCTTATGGTCTTCACCATACTTGGATAGCTCTTGGTGCAGCTCCTCTAATCCCTGTGAAAAAACTTCAAAACACCGTTTCTCCCATTTCTTTTCTATGGGGTGATATTAGTAGTGATAGACAAATAGGTTCCTTGCTGCATAAAATCCTTAGGAAAAAATTCATATGAATGTACAGAGAGTATATAATGTTGTATGCCTACTCATAAACTCAATTTAATCAAAAAGATTCAAGCAAAAAGCTCAAAGAATGTATCAAACAATATCCAGACAGAATTTGTCCAGAAAAACAGCAGCAGCAAAACGCATTTTTCTACCCTACTTAAACTCGTCATAAAATCTACAAAAAATCACGCATACATAGGATGAAAAGCTGAAGCTACGGTTCAAATTACAGCTCAATCGGAGTTACAGATAAAAAATGAAAAATGAAACCGTGCACAGATTTCGTGTAGGCAGAAAACCTCCGAAAATGAGTAGCAACTTTTCAAACCCAAAATAGGTAAAACTTGGCACTTTATTAAAAATTCCAGAATCAAACTAACAACCTAAATTTCTTGTTACAGCAAGAGGACTCAAGGAAAATCACAAACAAAAGCAACCGGGTTGCCTCCCATAAAGCGCTTTCTTTATAGCCATATAGCTGGGCTTGATAGTTTTGATGATGCTCTCATATATATAAGAGTCTAACCCACTTCCTATGCAAAGGAATCTTGTAAGAGAATAAATCAATAAAGCACAAAGTGAGTAGCATAGGAAGACAAAACAAGTGCAACTTCAAGACTTTGAACTTAAAGAGAGGAAACACAATAATATTGAGATATTTAGAACCATGTTTTCCCCTCTCACAATAATTTTCAGTGGCATCATGAATAAACTCAACAATATAGCTATCACATAAAGCATTCTTATCATGATCCACATGCATAAAAGTATCATTATTTTCCACATAAGCAAAGTTTTTCTTATTAATAACAATGGGATTAGGATCATCATAAAGAACTTGAACATGATAGACAAGTTGTATATTAGGGAATGGTTGTAATTATAGCCTATGTCATAGTATTCTTTATAATAATTATCAAAGACTGGAGGCATAGTATCATCATAAGCAATGGAATATTTATCTTCCAAAGTTTGTTCATTTGTAAACATATCATCATCATTTTTACTAGAAGGAGAGGTTTCAAATATATAATCATTAGTAGCAAAAGGATTTTCAAACACCTCCTCCCCAAGCTTAGAGCTTTCCATATCATCATTGGAAGGAACATGGATAGTACTAATAGCATAACAATTAATAACATCATCATTTTCAGAATTGGTATCAAAAAGATTTTCAATATCAAAAGTAGTGTGCTTTTCCCAATCATGATCACTACTATAAGTAACAGGCATAGGATCATCATCGAGTTCGGACTCATCAGCAACAACTGTAATAGGAGCAACATGTTTAGGGGAAGATACCGTTTCCTCTCTCATTTTACTCCTCGCTTCTTCTTCTTCTTCTTCTTCTTCTTCTTCTTCTTTCCTTCCTTGGGAGAGAGAGGCTTGAAAGGAAGCTTCTCCATATAACCTGGTTTATTGTTAGAAACAACGGAAGAAACTTGGGAGGATTCCTCTCTTTCATTAATAAGAGTAAAACAAACATTAATCCTTTCATATTTTGGTAAAGCCATTCCATCTTTTATAATATTTTGTATGTATGTGTTGGCATGACAATTATTAATGCAATAGAAATAACATCCATGCAACACGTTATTCATATCAAAAGCACTCATATCTAACGAAGAAGTTTTTCTTGATAACTCTTCACACCCCAAAAATAATGTAAGTTCATCATGCTGATTAGGAGTGATCATGTTATCACAAAAGTCTCTCGCAGGACTCATATTAGATCCTGAGCATTGGAAGCTGAAATGACCCTCTTTATAGCAAAGTTCACAAATAAAATGATAGAGGGCACAAACTTTTTCAGCAAGATCACTTAGAGCTCGGTACCATGTTGTAGTTTTTTCATTCCTATGATGAATACAATATTCCTCATCGATTTTATTATTTTCATAAGGTATAAGTGCTCCACAAAAATTAACATGCTTATAAGAAATAGTATTTTCAGAAGTTTGAGCATGTTTATTGCAATCATTAGTAACAATTTCATTTTCCATGCAAGTGTCTTTAAAAGGTTCATGATACATGTCCCAATTCTCTTAGGAATATTAATATGAGAAGCAAAGGTTTTACAGCAATTAACAATAATTTGAGAATCAAGACCAAATTTAGCACTAAGCTCATGAAAACTAGCAGTTTCAGTAAAAGACTTAATGCTATCATATTCATGGTTTATACCTGATTCTTTACCTTTGTCATTCTCCCAATCTTCAGTATTGTGTTGAATTGTTTCAAGAAGATCCCATTTAGCTTCAACCTTCTTACTTGTGAAAGAACCTTCTGAACAGGCATCTAGATGATCCTTGTAATGACCTGAAAGCCTTGCATAAAAATTAGTAACAATTATTTCTTTAGGAAGCTCATGGTTAGGACATTTGAGTATTAATGTTTTCAGTCTTCCCCAAGCTTGAGCTATGCTTTCTCTATCATGAGGATAAAAATTGAAAATGTAACTCCTAGCTAG
Source organism: Poa pratensis (assembly GCA_947311845.1). Taxonomy (NCBI): domain Eukaryota; kingdom Viridiplantae; phylum Streptophyta; class Magnoliopsida; order Poales; family Poaceae; genus Poa; species Poa pratensis. The sequence goes on from CAMZMU010000040.1 coordinate 39,726,880, forward strand.
TTGCACTTCATGAAGAGGATAAAATTTAGAGTAAAAGATAGATTCAAGCTTTTTCCAATTCGAAGGACGATCATCCAGCATCCTATACCACTTCTTTGCTTTGTCCTTAAGTGAAAATGGAAATAATTTCATCATGACATCTTCTCTTGATAAACCTGCAACCTTAAACAACTCACAAAGTCTTGTAAGTTTCAACAAGTGATCATGTGGATGGACTGTTCCATCCCCTGCATAATATTCCTCCCTAACCGTTTCAACAAGTTCCATAGGTATTTCAAAAGGAATACTTTCAGTTTCAGTAGGTGGATTTTGAACATCACAAGCATCATTAGAATTATCACATATGGAAGACAAAGCATTATCAAAGCAAATTTTCTCCTTCAAAGCTGGGGAACTAAATAGATCATTTCATGTAAACTAGCTTCCCCAAGCTTAGACTTTTCCATAGCATTAGGAGTAATAGTGTTCAAAGAATTCATGCTAATAATATAGCTATCACTATTATGCAAACAAATTCCCATTGCCTTTTTAATTTTCTCTTCCTGCAAAATATTAGTACTTTCAGTGGCAGCAAGAATTCTTTCTTTAGGAGTAAAATATTCAAGAAAAACATTCCTCAAACTACTCCATTCAATAGTGACTTCTTCATCCAAAGACTTGAACCAAATACGATCATTACCAGATAAAGACAAATATAATAGCTTCCTTTTTACCTGATCATTAGAAATACCAGGAAGCCTAAATAAACCACATATGTTTTCAATTGTCTCCACGTGTTCACGTGCAGACTTAGTTCCATCTCCTGTAAATGGATTTTTCATAATTCTTTTAACATGACCAACAGGAATTTTAATTCCCACTTTAGGTACCTCAGACACAGTAGTTTCAACCACTTTAGGAGCATTAGCATAAGCACTTTCATATAAAGCAAGATGCAGCGAAGCACGTTTCATAAAAGCCATAGTAACAATGAGATAAAACAGTAAATAAAATTCACCTTTCAAGTTTCCTTACCAAACTTCTTACCAATAGCGCTACGCTCCCCGGCAACGGCGCCAGAAAACGTCTTGATGGCCCTTCACGTAGTTCCCCCACAATGGCGCCAGAAAACAGTTGCTAGCCCCTTCGCGTGGTACCTGCGTGAAAAGTAAATGGGTTAGGTTGAGACTCCAAGTGCAGAGTGTATGTAGTAGTGGAAGACAGTTTTCCCCACAAGGGGTGACTCGAGGGTTTAATATCGAACTCTCGGGGAACCAGTATTTCAGGTGTTATCTCCTTATCCTTCTCTTGAGAACCTGCAACAAAATAAATTGTTTTGTGCCCTCAACCTCACCAAGTGGTTGTCAAGCACAAGGTGTGAGAATGATAATAAAATAATATGCAATGCAAACAATAAGTAAATATGCAATGATGGTAAATAAATATGCAAGGATGGTAGTAGTAATGATAAATGATTTGTTTGTGTTTTTTATGATGAATGCAAGATGTAAAAGTGTTTTTGTATTTTCAGATTTAATAATAGCAGCAAACAAAAGTGATGATAAAAGTGTTGGAAAGGTGTTTCTTATGATTAAAAATGGACCGGGGTTCATGGTTTCACAAATGCATTCTCTCTTGATAACGTGGTAGACAATGGAACACTAAAATTAACATGTAAGATGGCAAGACATGGTTTGACAAGTTATTAATAATATGGGCATCACGTCCTAACATAGAGATCTCAAGTATAAGTTGTTCTCTCTCTTATGCTCCACCAAGATGCGAACTAAATCATAACACCTTAGTAATTAAGATAAATCAGAGCATAGCAATAAGTTCAATGACATGAAGTTAAAATAAGAACATGCTAGATCTAGTCATGGAGATAGTGGCCAAGGTCACATCCACTCTCCGGTAGCATGGTATTTTTGTTTATCCCTAGTGAGGCAACAAAGTAAGGTAGAAAACCCAAGTGGATCGCAGAACTTTCTCTCACGTTCACTGCACTAGCCACCCCCCGTTACTCCAACTAATGCACACGTTCCCCCTCACATGCTCTCATAAACATGCTTGATCATGACAAGTAAATAAGAACGGGGTACATAATATGCATCTACTTTCATAACTGAAACAAAACCATTGCAATCTCAAACATGTATTAACTCATAATAAAGATCCACCACAAAGGAATTACATATATGACCGTAATCATGTTCAGCAGCTCATACGGTACTAATTAGTGAAGCTCATAGAGAGGAGAGATACATAAGTTACTTCCACAAACCCATAGTCCAGGGTGGACTACTCCCTCTTCATCATGGTGTCGGTGGAGATGTTGTTGGAGGAGAAGGAGACCACACCGGCAGCGCCCCGCCGGAGTTTTCCCCCTCCAATCTTCAGCTCCAGATCTCTGTTTCGTGGTTTCTGTGTTTCTGCGGCGCTCTCTTTCGCGAAAGCCCTGGGGGTCTATATATAGTCGTTTTTAGGTCAAGACGAAGCTTCGGGAAGAAAGATCGACGGCAGCGGAGGCCCGAGGGCCAGGATGGGGGACCCCACGCGGCCAAGGAATCTGGCCACGTGGGCCCACACCTTTTGGCCTTCTGGTCTCCGTTTCTTCGATTCCTTTGCGCCTACGTTTCGTTCCTTCCAAAAAAAATGATCCCTGTAAAGTTTCAGGTCATTTGGACGTCGTTTGGGTTCCTGAAACATCAAAATATAGAAAATGGGGTTTTCTGACAGCGCAGTGTTAATTCCAGAAAAATGGGGGAGTTGTTAATTATCCCCAAAACTTAATATAAATCATGAATATAACCCTTATATGATGCAAATAACATGGAATAACATGTTATAAAATGTAAAGTTCATGTATGCATTTTACATGCATCAAGTGTGCATCAAGTTCGTGAGAGCTCTTTAACCAACTTTTCCCATAACAATCAATAACATAAGCATTTTAATTCAGAAGTATAAATAATACAAAATAACATGATAAACATACTCGGAATAGCATGAAGCTAATAGGTAGATATGGTGGACTCACTGGAAAAACTTTGGTTGAAGGTGTTGGAAAACAAGTTTTTACTTGTTGGAATTTTTGGGCTGGCAAGAGGGAGAAAGTTGACCGTCTAAATGCATGCATAAGTGTCCATAGAACTAACTAATCCATGTTAAATAAAGTAAAGTAGCATTCAGCATCAAAACATGAATAAGAGATAGCTCTTGATAACACACTTGCAAATTAATACTCATTAAAAAGCACATGAATCATGCAACTATATGTATCTTTTTGAATCAAGTCAAACATCCCTTTTCCCAATCTTTTTAATAGCATCCAACTTAATTCAACCCAAATTTCCAGTAGCTCTCTCATGTATAAATGGTAGTGGTGGTCTCATGACAAACAAAAATCAAACCGAAATAAAAAGCAAATAAAAGACGCTCCAAGTTTATGCGATAAAGTGCATTGATCGAAAAACAGAAGTTAGACGTGTGCAAACCGAGAGTGTGTTGGTCCAGTGGGGTTGTCTTCACATCCCCATGCTTATGGTCTTCACATTCCTTGGATAGCTCTTGGTGCATCTCCTCTAATCCCTGTGAAAAAACTTTAAAACACCGTTTCTCCCATTTCTTTTCTGTGGGGAGACATTAGTAGTGATAGACAAATGAATTACTTGCTGCATAAAATCCTTAAACAAAAATTCATATGAATGTCCAGAAAGTGTATAATGTTGTATGGCTACTTATAAACTCAATTGGATCAAAAAGATTCAAGTTAAAAGTTCAAAAAATACATCAAACAAAATGGGACAGAATCTGTCTAGAAAAACAGCAGCCATAAAACGTATTTTTCTACCCTACTTAAATATGTCAAAAAAATCTGAAACAATTCATGCTTACAGAGGATGAAAAGTGTCAACTAAGTTCAAATATCAGCTCATTCGGAGTTACATAATAGGAATTAAAAATCATACTGTGCACTGATTCGTGCTGGAATAAAATCTCCGAATGCAAATAGCAACTTTTTCAAACCAAAATAGGTAAAACTTGGCACTTTATTAAAAATTCCAGAAACAAAACTAAAAACTAAGTCTCTTGTTATAGCAAGAGTACACAAAGAAAATCAAAAATAAAAACAACCGGGTTGCCTCCCGTAAAGCGCTTTCTTTATAGCCATGTAGCTAGACTTCTTACTTGATATCAAGATGGTTGGAGTGAGGTGGCTTGGCATCCCCAAGCTTGAATTCTTGTCCTTATTTGATATATGTTGGGTGAGTCTAGGGGTAACATCCCCAAGCTTAAGTGTTTGTCTCTCTTGATCTTTGTTCATCACCCTCAACTCTTCCACTTAAAAATTCTCTTTACACAAAACTCAACATAAAACTTGATTAGAGGGGTTAGTGTCTCCATAAATTAAATCCTCATAGGTACAGCAAAGACATATAATGAGTTGATTCTAAACATTAACTAGTGTTACTAAGGTTATGTTTTGCTCTTTGATCAAAAGAACCACACAAAACATAGTAATGAGACTAATGCAGAATAAAAACAGAATCTGTCAAAAACTGGACAGCCTAAAATGAGCGAATTTTTAGAGGCACTTATGTTGCTCAAATCAGAAAACTTTGAACTAATGAAATGTGTAATAACAACTTAATATTGCTGTCGCAAAATATCAGGTCAAAATTCCTCTTCTGTGATTTTTAACATTCTTCGCAGTGAAGCTTAGGAATATGTTTTCTGGACAGCAAATCACTATTGTTTGATCCTAGCTCTCAAATAGGACCATCATCTAAAGCATTATCATATAGAATATCTAAACCAAATTCCTCATCACTTTCAAAGCTATTATCAATAATAATATCATTTTGAATGTGTTGATCATCATCAGAATCAGAATCAGAATCAAAATAGCATGGTGAGTAAGGATATGGGCAATCCTCTAATACCTTTTCCTCTTCTCTATATTCTTCTTGTTCCTGCAAGCCATTAGATCTCTCCTTGATAGCAACAAGATTGTTATAATATTCAAGGATATAGGTATTCTTACAAAAGAGTTTCAAGAGTTGTTCAAGTGTTGTAGCAAGTCTTGGTGTGAGGCTACGAGCTTTATCTATATTAAACATAACTATCTCAAGAATTCCCATTACAATAGTAAATTCCTCGGCTGCCTTCATATCAGTGGTCATAATTTCATTATTATGGTAAGAGGCAATTATAGGCATACTCTCAAGCTTGCATTGAAAATTAAGATGCTTAGGATATTGATCTATGCAGCAAGATACATTATACCTATCACATAATCCATGGCCAATTACATTTAATGCTTCCATTATAAACCTTTTTTATCAACATTAATTGATCCAACCATAGGGGGTTGCATAAGTACGTGACTCATACATTCCACGAACATAACAAATGAACTATTTTTTTGTGTTTTTCAAATAAGGAGAGTATAAACTGATACATAACTAAAAGTAAAGCTAATGAGAAACTCACAACCAAACAAGTTTAAAGGAACCTCCCCAAGCTTAGATGATTGTAAGATATAAAACAAGATAAAATAAATCTAAAGTCTAGTGCACACAAAAATAGAAACTTAAGCGCTACGCTCCCCGGCAACGGTGCCAGAAAAGTACTTGATAACCCCAAAGAGCAGGGGATCACTGTAGCACCTCTCAATGTGGAAGTAGGGTATCGATCCGTAGGAGCAAGAAGGAAAAGTTATCTATTCCCTACAACTAAAGTGTCACAAGTTTTAATTGATTATGCACAAAACAAGTTTAAAGAACAAGATGGTTGATTTAATGGATGGAAGTTTAATGTAACAAAACAAGAATGTAAAAGTGTCCCAATCCTCTTCACTGCAAGAGGACAAGACAAAGGTTTTCTCTTATAGGAACAATGGATATGGGTTCATGGGTTCACTCAATCCTCTCTCCCATCTATGGTGATTATCATGTTATAGATAAAAAGTACACATAATTGTCATGCTTTAATGGTAAACTTCTATGACGGCTACATGTCCTAAAACACATAGTTGAAAGAAAATAATCATTTGTGTTGCTAGGTCACCCTCGTAAGGCTAGCGTGGTTTGTTGTCACTCTCACATCATACTTCTTCCTTTTTACCCCCAGATAAAGGATGTTGGGCTGTATTGTGTCACTCAATACATATGCCGTTGTCACATCGGCCATCCCGTACCTACATACATCATACTTCATAATGGACAATATTCTAAACACTAGTGCAATGATTCATATTTCGTGTGCATGACCATATCTCTCTCATCTATCTACACTTGGTGGTGTCAATCACCTCATGACATGGATAAACAAGGCATTATGCATAAATCGAACCATCACATGCATCATAGAATATCTCCAAAGTATGACAAGTCATAAAAGATCCAACACAACGGTAAATGCATAACAAATATCATCTCATACCACAATATCCACCTGTCGAGGTGTGCCCTCGGCAAGTCCCATGGTTGCTATACCTAGGGTTGATTGTGTGGTAGAGGACGCGTAGTATTGGTGGAATCGACGGCTGACAAGCTGGATTTACCTAGGTTCAGGGCCCTCGAGTGAGGTAAAACCCCTACTTCCTGCTTGTCTGTGTTTATGATTTGAATATGGAGGTTACAAGGGTTCGACGAGCAGCTGATCTCGTCGAGGCTTTGGTGGCTATGGATTGCTTGCCTTGATCGATCACCCTCCCAGCCTTTATATAGGAGGCTAGGTCTCGGGAAACATAACCGACCAAGGTTACATATATGGAAAGCCTTAACCGACTATAACTTGATCTAACTTGGAAAACACTCTTCGTTTTAGGCCTTCCTTCATGGGCTTCGATTAATCTTTGGGCTTCTTTGATCATCACGTGCACCAGGTACCCTTAAGCTGGGGTACCCACAGAGCATAACCTCGTCATTAGCCCCCGAGTACTTGCTTGACTCGAAGAATCGAGCATGTGCTCCCTTCATCGTGCACGTCATAGTCTTTGCTTTTATACTCCTGATCCGACGTAGTCCTTCACTCTTAATTTGTTTCGATTGTATGCGTATGTGAACCAAGGGATATTAACATAGTAGGCTGACTCACTCGAATACCGAGCTCAGCTAACTGCTTACTTGAGCAAAAAACCTTACTAATCTCAGTCAGACTCGAGTCCCTGGATTCGAGCCTGGAACGTAGTCGAAAGATTTTGCCTAGGGATATTGACATAGTAGGCCTGATCACTCGAAAATCGAGCTCAGTTAACCGCACATTTGGGCGAAACCATACTAGCCTTCAATCAGGTTCGAGTCCCCGGACTCGAAGCTGGAACACTTTTGCAATTTTGCCTAGGGATATTGACATAGTAGGCCTGACTCACTCGAAAATCGAGCTCAGTTAACCGCACATTTGGGCGAAACCATACTAGCCTTCAATCAGGTTCGAGTCCCCGGACTCGAAGCTGGAACATACTGGACAGACTCGACTCAGGCCGTTGTAGGTCTTACTGATTCGTTCTGCAGTTTAACTTTTGATACCTAACGCGTCCGTCAGGATTTTCATCATGTCTGTTGACACGGAAAATTTCAAGGGAAAACACTGTTGGAGCGTCCCTCGGCCCATCTCGATTGCTCGGCGGGTCTTACCTTTGCATTTGCGTATGCAGCATCCGAAACATCTGCGATTGGCATAGTTCGGGAATTTATGAAGTTTGATTCTTTGTTTTGTGAAGTACTTAATGCTTTCAATCGAGCCTGTATTCGAGTGAATTTTCTTACCTTGTTTGGAAATCTATGGGAGCGCGACAGCGCTCCCATGGGAGTAGCCCCCGAGATTGTGGTTTATTGTCTTGCAATAGAGGACAATCTCAAATCATCCTTTTACACTGCTTTTTGTCAATCGAAATATTTTGTCTTTGAAATCTATGGGAGCGCGTCAGCGCTCCCATGGGAGTAGCCCCCGAGATTATGCTTTATTTCGTTTGAAGTAGAGGATAATCTCAATAATTTTGCTCCTTTTTGATCAATCGCAACAAATTTTTGATATGCTCCCATGGGAGTACCTTTGCTAGTCGAATCCTTGCGTCGATTGTAGTCTCGAACCCACCACTCGAATGTGGACGTTATCACTGCCCCTGACGTCATTCATGACGTCTTTGGCGTGCGCCCGCCGTTTTGACAAGACGTGTCTGTGTGGGCCCAATGTTCAGAGTTTTGACCGCAGAAGACGCCGTTTCAGCTTTGATTTGACCGGACGTGGCGAATTTTTCGCCGCGCCATCATAACCTCCTAGGGTTTTGTGCGTAGTGGGCGACGTGGGATGCGACGGTTGCTCTCTGCGCCGCCACGTGTACGGCCAGATGCTATGTGCATTTGGACGGACGATTACGATGGGTTTTGCGTTGTGCGGTAAGTAGCAATATTTGCGCAAGATTTTGATTTACTTGCCATTCACTTCCTCTGTTCCTCTTCTTCCTCGCGCACCGCACACCATTGCTCTGCCTCCCAAGCTCCTTGCTGCTTGCTCCTTGCGCAATGGCGCCAAAGAAGATCAAGCGTGCCGCTGCAACTGCCTCCGCCACCGATCCATCGGACAAGGGGAAGGATGCGGCCATGGCGAGTGAGCCTGCCGATGCGCTTTTGAAGATCCCCGGTGACTGGACCAGATCCAGTGTAACCGAGGATACCCTTTCTGAGTACCGTCAGAAGGGTTGGCTGCCGCCAGCTGACCAGCTGGCCGCGCGTGCTCCAGGTCTGGAGGTACGCCCTGACCCTCGCAACGGCGAACGCGTCTGCTTCGCTGAATTCCTTCCCCGCGGGTTCTCTCTCCCTTTGCATGATTTTGTGCGAGGGCTACTGTACGCCTATGGCCTACAGATTCATGATCTTACTCCCAACAGCATTATGCATATCGCCTGTTTCATGGTGCTTTGCGAGTGTTTCTTGGGAGTGTCCCCCAGCTGGGCATTGTGGAAGCATATCTTCAAGGTGCGCCACAATTGCCGGGGTAAACGCCCTTGCCCGGTGGGTGGATTTCAAGTCCAAGTGCGAAGCGATTCGCATTACTTTAGCTTGAAGACAGTCGACTCTGCCCAAGGTTGGCGGACCAAATGGTTCTATGTGCCAGTCGACCAAGTGGTGCTCCCGGCTTTTTCGATTGAGAATCTCCGAAGAAGACGGTGGCCTGGGACCACCCTATCTCTCCTGCTGAAGCCAAAGAAGCCACCCCTTTGCTGAATGAGATTGGAAAGTTGCTGAAGACTGTTTCTGGTATTCAGTTGATCAGCACTTATTTGAAGATGCGAGTGTGGCCCATGCGCCTTCGTGCCCACCCGATGTGGCAGTATGAGGGTCCACTCGACAGCATCAGGATGAGCGCCTCCGAGTTGACGCCAAAGGAGCTCAGTGCTCAGGTGAAGAAAATCACGAGCATCAAAGCTTCCACAAAAATCGACTTCAACTTTTCCCACGTCCCCTACGGGCCAGAGAAGGCCTTACCCGCAGTGAGTGATTCTTTTTGCCGTTTTTATGCCTCACCATCTGCCTTTGCATCCTTTTTGCTTCCGTTCTTATGATTATGAATTGTACTTGCTACATAGGGTCACTCGACTACCACCTCTCTCCCTCCTCTACCCGAAGCCGGGCCTACTGTGGAGACGGCAGTACAGGAGGAAACCAAGCTGCCCATTGCTGACCCTGCTTCTGCCCACTCGACTCCTCAGGAGAATCCCGAAGAAGAAACAGGGGAAGAGGTGGAACAGGTTGTAGCGGATGCTTCGGATGAATCAGATGCTGAGCAAGGTCCTCGCAAGCCTAAACGCCAGCGTTTGGTTCTTCCGGAGTCTTCGAGTACAGAGGATGAGCAAGGGGACACCGGTAATTCGGGTATCCCTTCTCCTGCCAAAAGCCATCCCTGACTGTCTCCCCTCTGGCCTCTCGTCCTCCTGCCACTTCGAGTAACACCTCTCGACTGGGTGTTTTCTCTCTTGGTGACGAACCTGATTCCGATGAAGAAGATGAGCCAAGGTTTGCTTAATGTTCTATTCCTATATTTGCAGCCGCGCCTTTATGGTTTTTGTTTTTTGATTGCATGTGTTTTTGCTTTTTGATACCAGTGGCAAATCGCCATCTCCCCTCCAGTCGCGGACACGTCGATTGTGGCGCAGCCATCCACCCTTCCAGAGGCAGCACAAGGCACTATTCTTGAAGCGGCCAAGGACGCAACTGAGCTGATGGTTGCTGATTTGAACAAGGAGAAGGCTGCCCCAACCGCGGATGTCGTGGCTTCCTCCTCCAAGCCTGCCTCTTGGACTGATCACGTGAGTGCTTCTGTTATTACTTATACTTGAAAATTTTGTTTCTTCTGCACTCGACGATAACATGCGTATTCTGTTTCAGCCTATGTATGCCGCCATGGCCCCTTGGGTCCAGTCCTTTGTTCGGGTGGAGCAAGAGAGGGACTCCCTGCAGTCAACTTCGACTGAGCTTGCGCGTAAGTTTTTTTGCTAAAAACTTTCCCTTCTTTTGAAGTTATGATACTAATCGAGAATGTTTTTGAACTCCGCAGAAAACAAGAAGTCAGCTGAGGAGCAAGTGGAAGGCCTGAAGAAACAAGTGCAGGACTTGCAGACCAAGCTCTCCACCCAGCAGTCTGAATCGAAGAAAGCACTTGCTGATGCTCAGGACGCAACCACTCGCCGCGATAAGGAGCTTGCTGCACGTCTGTTGGGCTTGGCCCGTTCTGCCAAAGGTGAATGAACTATTTTTGTGAGTAGCTCTTTGGTTATTTTAGCAGCTTTTGCTCATAACTTCTGCTTTCTGAATTTTGAAGGTTCCGAAGGCACCTCGGCTTCCACTAAGCCATCGAGTGACTCACTGTCACTCGATGATGCAATAACGGAACTCGAGTCTGTGTTGTCCAAGACCAAAGGCGAACTGGCTACCATGACCAGCACCCTTAGCAATTTGCACGCGGGGATGTGTCCTACAGCCGCCGCTCCCTCGACTGCAGAAGGACTGCTGCAGCTTTTGGCGAAAGATCGTCGATTGTGGCGGATTTTGCCCGCGAACTCACGGTACGCGGCTCGGAGTACACCCTCAGGCTTTTGTTAGGCAATGGTGTAGAGGCCGATTTCGACAGTGCTTTATCGGACTACCCGAAAAAGCCTGATGGAAGGCCGCTATCATTCAGGGGTGTAACCGAGCCAGCTACGCGTCTGAGCGAAATCTGCGTCCAGACTATGGAGCGCCGGGCTGAAGCTGTTAGGGCTCAGTCGCGTAAAACTAGGGCAGAATCCATCTCACAGGCCTAGGAACTTTTTATTCTGTAATTTGATTACTCGAACCTGGCATGTATGCTTTTGCTACTTATGTTTATGCTAGTATATACTTTTGGGTGCTATTGTTTGAATGAAATTTGCTGAATCATCTGAATTTTGCAACTTCGTGTGTCTGGGCTTCTGAATGTTGCGTTTTATGAACCAGCCACAAGAGTGCGAGTCTGGTGGACCTTCTCCTTCTCATACTCGAACATCTAGTCGAGCAAGGGATGATACGAGGGCACTTGCTCTTGCAAAGAATCGAGTGAGTGAACTAGAGCAAGAACTCAAAAACACTCGATCTGAGTTGGAGCTACTGCGTTCCAAGCCAAGTTTTGCTACCCAACGCGAGGATTATGTTCTTGGCGAGATGGACCACATAAACAGGCAACTCCAATGTGAGTTTATGACACCATTTTTGCTTAAAAGTTTTCATTTGCTTGCATTATGCTTTGGACCAATAGCTTTTTGGCCTTTTGCAGGTTTTGTTCCTGATGCCCAGCAGAAAGTAGGAGGGTCAATCGACTCCTCGATATGCTGTTGATGTACCAACTACTGGCAGGCAGCATTTTTATTTGGACAAGGTGCACGCTCGCACACTTGCTACTTTGAAGGATCGAGTATGGCGAAACGCCCAAGTGCTCGAGATGTGCAGACGTATCTTCACTCGCCTAAATTGTGCGCTTTTCCCGTCAGGGCCTCAACCTCAAGGCTTGTTTCCCTTGATCGATATCTTTCGAGTGACGGACTCAGTCAAAGAGTCTTTGATGCAGCTTGCTATTCTTGGATCCAACGCCACTATGGCTTACATCCGCGACCGTAAGCCAAATTTTCGATTCGACCTCCTGCAACTGGCACACTTGTATCCCAATCACATTTGATCGAGACACGCTCTGCTGCTGAGGAACTCATCGATTGCTGCAAGGAGCAGCTTTTTGGTCTGTACTGGATACAAAGGATGAGCCAGATTCTTAACTTGTAAACTTTTTGAAATCCTGGGCATTCTCCGAATGTAAATATGTTCTCTTGTATTTGTGGCGAAATATTTATATGCGTATATTTATGACAGCCCCCGAGTCTATCGAGTGGGATTTTTGAGTAGTTTTGCCAGCCCTCGAGTATATCGAGTGGGTTTTTAGTATTTTTGCTTGACCCAGCCCCCGAGTATATCGAGTGGGGTTTTTTAGTATTTTTGCTTGACCCAGCCCCCGAGTATATCGAGTGGGGTTTTGTATTTTTGCTTGACCCAGCCCCCGAGTATATCGAGTGGGGCTTGGGTTTTATGCTCGAGCCCCCGAGTGTTTGAATAGGGTAAACAATAAAAGGCATATATGAGGAATATGGAGGAAAATGTATCTTTATTCGAAATGTGTTTTCGACCAGCAAGCCGCCTCATTAAAAACCTTCCAGTCCCCTTAGGTACCCTGGTAAGGGAAAAGAGTGCGTCTGAAACCTGCTGGTTCTTCCGATATTATGCGCCTATTACATATCTATGCATAGAACTGACGCATGCGTCCTTCTATATACTAGTGTGACTTGACGACATGTTGACCGTCTCTGAACCTTCACTCGCCTGCCCCTTGTGCTTCATCGCGTCGTTGATGACCTTGAGCCCTCTGTCGATTGCCATTTTCTTGCTTTCTGGTAGAGGTGTACGGTCATTGGAGACCTCAAGCTCGGCGAGTGATTGCTCCATCCCGTACATCTCTGAGATTTTGCTGAAGTCACGGTCACATGAATCTGACCTTTGAAAGTTCCCGTTGATCGTGATGACTCCTTTTGGCCCTGGCATTTTGAGCTTGAGGTAGGCGTAGTGTGGGACGGCCATGAATCGAGCGAAAGTGGGGCGCCCAAGTATTGCATGGTATTGTGATTTCCAATCGACCACTTCAAACTCAATCGACTCGGTTCTGAAGTGAGTAGGGTCTCCAAACGTAACATCGAGTTGTATGGTGCCTTCTGGGAGCACTGCTTTGCCTGGGACGATGCCGTGGAAGGTACTTGCGGACTTTGGCAGATTTTCGACTGATTTGTTCATTCTACGCAGCGTATCTGCAAAGATTATGTTGAGACCGCTACCTCCGTCCATGAAGACCTTGGTCATGGCGTAGCCTCCAATTTGAGCGTCGAGTACCAAGGCTGCATGCCCTGGTCGATATACTGCGGGTGGGTGGTCCTCTCGATTGAAGATAATCGGAGTTTCTGACCCTTTCAAAAAATTGTGATGGCTGGGGGTGCCATGACCGCCATATTGACGTGTCGAGTGTGTAATTTTTGCTCTCTATTGGAGGGACGTCCTCGCTGGATCATGTTCATCTGCCCGCGAGTTACGGGATATTTTTGTTCATCTCCTGCTGCATCTGGTGCACGGCTGCTGCCATTTGTGTTCCCGTAACGGGTTGTGCTGGCACCATGTATACTGGTGTCGGTTGCGCTGGTGTGGTGCAGTATACACCTGAGTAGGCTGTGTTTGTGGTGGTATGGAATATACCTGTGCTTGTTGTACTTGTTGCGGTGCTGGATATGCCTGAACAGGCTGTGCTTGTGATGTAGTCGATGGAATCTGCACTAGTTGAGGAGGTGCACGCCCATCTCTTTGCAGTCGCAGTATATGTTCAATCGCAAGTTGATCAAATTCCCTGCAATTTCTCAGCGAGTGGTTAGAGCGAAGCTTACCATCATCCCCTTTGTAAAGATGGAACCTGCAATAATCGTCCATCTTTCTTCGATTGAGCGCTCAGGATCTTTGTCTGCTCGCCTGCGCCACTCTGGCCTTCTGTAGCTATCGCGGTCGTCGCGTCTGTGTCTCGACTGTCACGTCGATCGTCTGTACGGTGGTCTCGATTACCTCGGCGGTCGTCCGTATGATGATCTCGATTATCACGATGATCGTCGGGTCGTCTGTCAGTTTGGTCGCGACTGTCCCTTGACTGGACAAAGCCTGCTGCGATGAAGTTTGGATGGTCATCGTCGTGATAACGATTCTTGCGTTTGCGCCTTCGATCATCTCTGTAGCTATCTCTGCGGTCTCGACTGCCACCCTCGTGATTTTCATGTGATGCTACGGGTCGAGTGCCTCGTACGGAGTCTTCTCCGTCTGCCCACTTTGTTGCGAGTACCATGAGTGCGGCCATTGTCTTTGGGTCTTCTCGACCAAGTGTTTCTTTGAAGTCTTCCCTCCAGAGTCCGTTTTTGAAGGCGTCGATTGCCCTATCTTCTGATACGTTGCCTACTGAGTTACGGATGGTGGTCCACCGCCGTATGTACGATCTCAGAGATTCATCTGACTTTTGCTTGCAGGTCCGGAGCTCCTCGAAGGTTTTGGGGCGCTCACATAGAGGCTCGAAGTATTTGATGAAATCACCCTTGAAGTGTTCCCACGAATCGTAGTATGATTCGGGTAGCGATTTGAGCCAATCGCGAGCCGTTCCTTCCATCATAAGTTGTATGTACTGCATAGCTGTAGTTGTGGTGCCGCGCTGACATCCGACTGCCAGCCTGTAATCTTCTAGCCAGCCTGATGGCTCTTGTTTGCAGTTGAACTTAGGCGTGGTAGCTAGCGAAAATTTCTTGGGCATACGAGCCTCCCGGATCCGTCGAGTGAAGCATAGCGCTCCACATGGCCCGATTTCTGCTTCCGAGTCTGAGCTGTTGCTGTATGACCTCCTCGAGTGGCTCCTACTGGAACGATGACGGCGTGAGCTTTTTCGACTGCTCCTTCCCCGAGGGCTTCGACTGCGACGGTCCCGATCTGTATCTCTCCTTGGAGTTGCTTGTGGATGCTGTATGGCTTGTGCTGCTATTGCCAGTTGTTTGTACAGTTGGAGGTGCTGATCCCTCTTTGGGTCTCCTGCAGGAGGTTCGATTGTTCTGAGGTAGGTGCCTAGCGTCATCAGCGCCCCGGCTGGCTCAGTAGGTATGGGAACTCCTTCCGCGTCGACTGCCATAAAGGCTGGGTTTAGGTTCCGAGTGACCGCTGCACGATCTGCGTCTCCGAGGTTTATGAATCGTGACCTATTCGCGGGGTCGTTTCTGCCTGTTGAACTCAGACAATGCTCTTCTCCGAGCACTCGATATGCTGGCTTGCTTTTTGCGTTCTTCGAGTACTGCTCGGTAATTCTTTAACCGTATCGATTCTTGCCACTGGAAGTATTGTAAGGTCAATACCTCTTCCGGAGTTGCGTTTGCTGGTAGCATTGTGCAGCTTTCGATTACTTTGCTCACTTTTTCCGCCATCTCTGCGGTGATGGTCAGCGTGGTTGTTCCGTCTGGCATGGTGACTGTGCAAGGGTATTCTGTAGGTCGACGGCATGTTGCGGCTGCTGATGTTTCTGCTGTACTCGCGGTGTACACCTGATACGGTACCACCCGATCTTCTCCATGTTGCTGATGCGCATTATGGATTCGGCGTCGTCATCCAGGCTCATGTTGGAGTTGCTTTGCTTGTTGGGGTTTCCGCCACAATCGAGTTGATCTTCGAGTGCTTTGTCCAGGCTATCTGCGTCGCAGGTGAATATCTCGTGGCTGGCACGGATTTCTGGGCCGTTGAGATCGGCGAGGTATATGTTGTCATCTATGTTCCTTGTTCCCCGCGACGTCGTTGCAGTCGACGACGTTGTCGAGTGACTCGATTGAGTTGTTTGGGCGGTACGCAGATTCGATCTCGCTTCTTCCAAATCTTTTTGCCACCTCGTCACGGAACTCTTGCGAGGTCATGGACGTTGCAGAGTCGCTTGGCGATTGGATCGGGACGATCTGTGACGATGTCGCGCCCAAGATGGATGGTGTTGCAGTCGAAGCGTTGTCGATTGTCTCCATGTTGAGTGTCTCCACGTCGAGTGGGTCTAACAGGTCCTGCACACCATCTTTATCGACAAAGAAGTTAAATTTTCCAACCGTAATATCCAAACCTGATTCGAGTCCGGCAAAGGCTTGTTGAGCTTCCATCGAGTGCGGCGTGAGCCTCCTTGGAGATTTTGGCGAGTGATCGCTTTTTGAATTGATGCTGGTAGATCTTGCCGGCGAGTTGCTGTTTGCAACGGTGGTCGGTGATTTGCTTTTTGATGATGCAGTAGGCGAGTTACCTTGTGCAGATGCGATCGTCGGGTGGCCGCTTGATGATGAAACCGGCGAAACCGTGAGCCCAATACTACCTTTTCCCACAGACGGCGCCAATTGTCGAGGTGTGCCCTCGGCAATTCCCATGGTTGCTATACCTAGGGTTGATTGTGTGGTAGAGAACGCGTAGTATTGGTGGAATCGACGGCTGACAAGCTGGATTTACCCAGGTTCAGGGCCCTCGAGTGAGGTAAAACCCCTACTTCCTGCTTGTCTGTGTTTATGGTTTGAATATGGAGGTTACAAGGGTTCGACGAGCAGCTGATCTCGTCGAGGTTTTGGTGGCTATGGATTGCTTGCCTTGATCGATCACCCTCCCAGCCTTTATATAGGAGGCTAGGTCTCGGGAAATATAACCGACCAAGGTTACATATATGGAAAGCCTTAACCGACTATAACTTGATCTAACTTGGAAAACACTCTTCGTTTTAGGCCTTCCTTCATGGGATTCGATTAATCTTTGGGCTTCTTTGATCATCACGTGCACCAGGTACCCTTAAGCTGGGGTACCCACAGAGCATAACCTCGTCGCCACCATAGGAATTACATAGATAGATCCATACTTATGCAAGGAACATCATATGGACTTCAACAATGATCATACATAGAGAGATTAGATCAAGTTACCACCACAAACCCAAAGTCCAGGGGGTGGACTACTCCCCCTTCATCATGGTGATGATGGTGGAGATGTTGGAGAAGATGGAGACCACCCCGGCAGCGCCCCGCCGGAGTTTTCCCGCTCCAATCTGCAGCTCCATGTCTTCTGTTTCGTGGTTTTGTGTTTCTGCGGCGCGCCTTTCCGAAGGGCGTCAGGGACTATTTTTATAGTCGTTTTTAGTTCAAGACGGAGGCTCGGGAAAAAAGATTGACGACAACGGAGCCACGAGGCCCCAGATGGTGGGTCCCACACGGCCAGGGAATCTGGCCACGTGGGCCACCCTGTTCTGGCCCTCGGGCCTCCGTTTGTTCGCTTTCTTCGCTCCCACGTTTTGTTCCTTCCAAAAACTGATCCCCGTAAATTATTAGGTCATTTGGACGTCGTTTGGGTCCCTGAAACATCAAAATATAGAAAATAGGGTTTTCTGTCTGTGCAGGGTTAATTCCAGAAAAATAGGGAAACAATGAAATATTCCCAAAATCAATATAAATCAATGATATAACCCTTATGTGATGCAAATATGATTGAAATATAAGTAATATAATGCAAAGTTCATGTATGCATTTTACATGCATCACACATCAGTAGACAAATAGGACAAGTCGCAATTTCGCACATGAGCACTCGTAGCCGGTTCAGAGGACGAAAAAGTGATGGATTGCTCAAGGGTGGAAACATCGACCGTGACACCGGGGGTGGCAAAGGGAAAAATAGACTCATCGAACACAACGTCGCGAGAAATATAGATGCGTCTCGTGGACCTATCCAAGCATTTGTATCCCTTGTGCATAGGACTATATCCTAGAAACACACACATTTTGGAGCGAAACTCAAGCTTGTGCGTGTTGTACTTCCGGAGACTAGGCTAACAGGCACAACCGAAAGTGCGAAGAAACGTATAGTTGGGAGGGAGCTGAAGGAGGCGATAGATAGGTGTATCTCGCTGAAGAACATGGGTGGGCATACGGTTTATGAGATAGCACGCCGTAAGAAAGGCCTCATCCCAAAAACGTAACGGGAGGGAGGCGTGCGCAAGCAAAGCAAGGCCGGTCTCGACTAAGTGTCGGTGCTTACGTTCCGCAACACCATTTTGTTGGGACGTATGGGGCAAGACACACGATGGGAGATACCTGTGCGCTGGAAGTAGCGATGGAGCTTGTGATATTCACCGCCCCAATTGGACTGAACTGCCTTGATTTTGGTACTCAAAAGGCGTTCAACAAGCGCCTGGAAGACGTAAAAGACCTGTTCAACATCAGACTTGTGTTTAAGAAGATAAATCCAGCAAAAATGGGAGTAGTCATCGACGAAACTAACATAATATTTAAAACCACCAGAGAAGGAGACCGCAGGGCCCCAAACATCAGAATGAACCAATTCAAGAGGCATAGTGGAAATACGATAAGATGCAGAATATGATAACTGACGACTCTTTCTACGCTGGCAAGCGTCACACACTAAAACATTGTTGTCTGAAGAAGAACACGAAAGATTGTTTTGCCTAACAATAGTTTGGACTACATTATTTGCGGGATGGCCAAGGCGTTGGTGCCACTGGGTGGAGGTGGTTTTGGCGGCGGAGAGACCATGGCGTGGCGACGTGGATGGCGAAGCTCGATGAAAGGGAATGGGGTAAAGCCCGCCTTGGCTCCTACCGTGAAGAAGAACCATCCTCGTGGCCTTGTCCTTTACACAGAAAAAGTGACGGTGAAACTCAACAAAGACGTCATTATCAGAAACAAGGCAATAAACAGAGAGGAGGTTTTTACTAATGTGTGGAACACGAAGGATATTTTTGAGCTGAAGAGAAGAACCGGCTAAAGACGAATGACCAATATGCGAAATTGACAAATCTGCACCGTTTGCTACTTGCACTTGGTCCTTGCCACCGTAGCGGTCGTGAACGCGAAGACGCTCGAGGTGGCTGGTGAGGTGATCCGTGGCCCCCGTATCTATGAGCCAGGGAAAGCTGTCGGTGGAGCTGGTCGAGGTCGAAGCTGCGTTCCCGGACCGCTGGTTGCTGATCTGAAACTCGGGGTAGTAGCGGTTGCGGCAGTCCCCGGCTTCGTGTCCCCAGATGTAGCATATCTGGCAACGTGGGCGCGGTCGGTTGCGACCGGTGCGGCCACGTCCACCGCCGTTGTTCTGGCGGCGATCACCTCCACCGTTGTTGTCAGTGGGGTGTCCCTGCCCTTGCTGCTGTGGAGAGCCAGCATATGGGCGTCCACCGCCGCCACCTTGGCCAGCGGGGTTGCTGCTGTAGGGGCGCGGCGGGCCGGTGTTGGAGAAGTGGCCAGGCCGCGCCACGGCGTTGGCCGATGATGCCCAATCATCAGCTTGAGTCTCCGCCTTCTGCGCATTGAGCATGGACTCGAAACTGAGCACATGAGAGTAGAAGTCGGAGAGAGAGACCTCGGTGTTGTCGCGGATCATGGACGCAGCAAGAGGATTGAAGGCAGGGCCGAGCCCTGTGAGCATGTAGTCGACGATGACGTCGTCGGAGAGGGGCGATCCAGCGGCGGCCATGGTTTCCACAAGGACCCTGACCTTGTTCATGTACTCGCTGGCGGTGGAGTCAAGTTTTTTCAGCGATTGGATTTCTCGCCGGAGGTGCCGCACGTTGGCACGGCTCTGCGCCCCAAACATGGAGTGGACGGCCTCCCACACGGCGGCAACCGTGTTCTTGCCGATCAGCTGGCAGGAGATCTCTGGGCGATGGAGCCAAGGAGGAGGCCGAGGACGCGCTGATCTTGCGTCCACCAGGTTGCATACGCGGGGTTCGCGACGGTGGTGGCCGCGTCCCCGTGCCCTGGGTGATGGTCTTCGCCGGCGCCGCCATGGTGCCGTCCAGGTAGCCGTGAAGCCCTTCCCCGGAGAAGTTCGGCAGGGTGAGGGCGCGCAAGAGCATAAAGTTGCTCCGGTCAAGACGGACTACGGGGTTGGGGATGGATGGTGGCGATGCAGAGGCGGTGGCGGCGGCGGACGAGACCGCAGGCCCGATCGGAGGAAGCGTCATCGCCGAGGAGGAGGACATCTCGGCGGCGGTGGTGGAAGCGCTCGCGATGGCTGCGGAGAGGAGCGGCGGCGGAGGGACTCGCACGGTTCTGATACCAACTTAGAAACTAGGTTTAGGGTTTCGTGGGGTCGATGCCTCCACATGATCTCTTTATATATACCAGCAGGAATACAATACATGTACATGTACAAAAGGTGTATAAACACCGTACGTGACCGATATTTAACAGACTACACAATTTGTACGTGGCTCAGTGTAACGACCCGTAATTTTAGTAACAATATTTACCACACAAGTATAATTTCTGTAGCACAACTCATATCACAACAATAGTTATAGTTGCCCAACCAATAATTTATTCCTGCCATTAAAATGTGTAGTCATTTGTTACATCATTTGAGGAATACAAGAAAAGGAAAACTTGCTACTATCCAGCCCAAATGTGGACACAAGTGAGACACAGGCTAACCACAACTAGAATCTTCACACCAGATTTGAAGTCAACTAGAAAATAGTGGTCTAGGCATGGGCTGTGCTCCCAGCTAATTAGAACACTCCACATTTCTCTCACAGTGAAATAGAGATGGGCAGCCATTACCAGCCAATAGGAAGGGCTCTCCGGTGGTAGATAGAGGGAGTAGAGCAAGCAGGCAAGGGAGCACTCGCACCACATTCACACTCTGTCTCCAAGCAACCAGACCAAGCTTTCTTCTTCCTAGCTCATTCATCTCTCTACACATAGACAACAAAAATCCAAGAGCAATAATTGAAGATGGTGACTTGAGGCCACCAGCACTGAACCGTAGGGGAGGAGCAGGCCTCAGAAGGGGGCTTGTCAGCGTTTGCATCAAGAAAGGTGTTTTTCCCCCTGCCACTTCTCCTTTCTCACCTTCTAGCACAGCTCACTTGTCATATAGATACATCACCAGCAAAGAAGCTAGAAGCCGCACTAGAAAAATGAGTTGGGGTGGATGATTCGAGACAAGGAAATCTGGGATTTAACACAGTACACTAATCTGCTCTGTACTAAAATTTTGGGGAGAAATATGCTAGCCTAAATACTGAACTTAGACACAAAAGCTTGACCACGGATGCACTTGCAGGATAGAACACATCTGCTGTACTTGGTACTGTAGAATCTAGGGTTAGATCACTCACCGGTAGTCGGAGCAGGAGCAGCTCCGGCGGCCGCATGCCGGCGACTTGAACCTGGAGCAGAGGTAGGAGATCCCCAGCCGCACCCAACCTGACAGCCAAAAGCAGAGCAAAATTAGAGGATTTGTGGTGGTAATTGAAGGGGGAAATTTGAGGAATAGGTTCAGCAGAGAAGAGGGATTAGGATCCAGTAGCTCGCAGAGATCCGTCGTCGTTGCCGGCGTACTGGACAAGGGTGACCTGGGAAGGCAAGCAAGGAGGTGTGAAGTTAGAAGAGTGAGTGTTTTGTTTCTGTACTAGGACTACTACTCGAGGTGTACAGGAGCAGAGATAAGCAAAAGAGAAAAGAGAGTGAGGCAGCACGTGCACTGGTTGACTAGTAGTACCCCTAATCAGCTAGGATGGTCTAAATAATGCTAGCTGCTCAAGATATTAACAAATACGTAATAAATGTTTATTACCCAGCAAAAATATATAATTCCTGGGTAACTAATTGTAGGACTGCGACACTGCGACGACGTAGTTTGTTCTTATATTCAGTACTCGATTTAGTCTCGGTATTTATTCGCCGAATTTCAGGAAGCGAGCAAGCACCGGTGGAGAAACAGCTACTGAACCAAACTGAGTCTGGGTTCGAGTCCGACAATTCAGGCAAGCTCTCCTTGGTCATGTAGAGTAGAATTAATTTCTTAAAACACTATTTTCTACCGTATTATTATCAACTTGCATAAAATGAATTTGGAATAAATTGTGTGTGTGTTGACGGTGAATGATGGTCTCAGTTGATGGAGCAGCTGGACCATTTTTATAATTATTTGGTGGGTAGAGAGTGCCCGGGACGGAAATCAATGGAAGGTGGGGCTCTCTACATAGGGTTATCATATAGGGATAATACTCACTGTCACTTGTATTTGTGGACCGTACAAATATCGTATCGACCATAGACCTGTCAAATTAATGGCAGGCCAAGCTTATTCCTATCAAGTCATTTTACTATCCACATGGTATGTAGTGCTAGGTTGGGTGATGAAATCCCAAGCTAATGCCGGATGGGTGCATTAGCTATCTGCTACTATTAAGCATGGAGGAGTGTTGAGTATCTTTTATCTTTGCTCAACACAACGTCTAGGGAATACCTAGGCGGGTGGAGGTATAATGTATGAGATGGGAAAATGCTTTCAACTCTGACAGGTCTCGTATACAAGGAATTGCGAGAACAAGAAAATCAGAGTTAATATGGGTAAAGTGATACAGCCTGCGCAGTGCTAAAATAAATCATGACCATGCCTGTCTCCTGGATTGGGGGCTACGGGAATCCATCGTTGGTTCTATTTCACAATACAAGTGATTAATAGATTTCTCTAAATTATAATTGTTGTTTTCTGCAACAAATCTCTATTTAAAAAATGTGTGGAGTTGATATAGGACTTGTGTTTGAAGATACACTATCATGAATATTTGCATTCTTCTATTTATGCTTGCTGAGTACTTTGTACTCACTCTTGCTATTAATTCCCTCTTTCTTAGAGCAAAGAAAGTATGAATATCCTACTGGACCGAGTGAAGCATGCACTGGGGATGGCTACTGCTATGCATTGGACCTTAATGTGGACTCTGTAGATGGGATGTATGATCTGGATACCATCTATGGGGGTTGGGATGAATAAATACCTAAGGATCCAAAGCTATGTAATTTAAGGGATACTACTATGACCCTTTATCTAGTATATGGCTTGCTGGTACTCAATTAGGAGGTTATGTAATAATTGGCAAACATGTGAATCCTAGATGACTGTAAGCCCTGCGTGGCATGGTATTGTAATATATACTAATGAACCGCTCTAGCTATTCTCTGTTGCGTATCTCTGAGGTGGATTATTATTTGACAAGACATGGTTTTGTCAAGCAATAATTCACAGACCGGTGCCATTAGCTTTTTGGTAATGGCGGGTCGTGGTATCAGAGCCGACCCTCGCGGTAACTCGGGCGTGTGCGGGTCAGTGGGTGGACATGTGGAGCATGTGCCGGCACTGGGCGCACAGACGGGTGCCAAGGGGGGAAGTTCCTGGACTGGGGGCTGACCGACGAGGGCGTCCGTCTTCTAAGGGGGAAGGATGTGAGATCCTGGCTCAGGGCTTAACAGGATTGATAGAATACTCATATCAACAAGTTGCAACTTCTTTTCCGGAAGCTCATGTGGAAAGAACTCCGAGGTTAAGCGTGCTTGGCCCGGAGCACTCCAAGGATGGGTGACCGACCGGGAAGTCCTTCCGGGTGCGCACGAGTGAGGACAAAGTGCGCAGAAAAGACCAGTGTTGATCTGTGGGGCCAGTCTAGAGATCCTAGAGAGCTGCCAGGGGTGACAGGCCCGGCCCAGGGGTGGGCCGGGGTGTTACACTCAGCCACTGGGGATAGGCATCTTCAGAGAAAGACGTCGTCCAGGTTGCCGCCTCTCGGTCATATCATTAGGGCCAGGCCAGGAAGTAACAAATGGTTCAGCCGTGACATGAAAATCACATAACTCACTCGTAGGAGGCGAGAAAGGCAAAGGGCGCACCTTCATTGTAATACGGAGTCACATAACCGTTGGGCGCGATAAGGATCGAGAATCCGTTAGATTGTCCTATGATCAAAGAAGGATGTGTCAGTTTGTCTGTCAAATTTTGCTCTCGTCTAAAGTTCACACATAAATCGGTCAGGACCGAACAAAAGACCGAATTTGTCGGCACCAGAACTTCTAGGAATAAATCGTTCTTGGATTTTTTTTTGCGGGGACGGTCTTCAATTCATTTTTTTAAACAAGGGACAGTCTTCAATTCTTGATGATCGTATTAAAAAAAGACCGAAGTTACAAGTTTTTTTCTTCATCTTAACCCTGGGTTTGTTTGGGCCCAACGAGTTTTGTACAGTAACCTGCAGCGGCGTTACAATGCGGCCGAGCACGGAGGAAATTCGCGGCCCAATGTTCACAGCCATTCTGGGTCTAAAACTAGGCCCTTAGTCGCCCCTTGCTGTGGAACCTCTCCCGAGCCACAGCCACCGCCGTCGCCACACACATCCCCGCCGCCTCTACGCGCGTCGCTGCTGTCTCCATCCCCCGCAGTCTTGGACTCTGGTCTTTGAGGTACGAGCTTAATTAATTGATCCCTAACCAGCCTCCACAGATCCTGGCTGCGCCCTTGCACACCCGGCGCACCGTCTAGATTCACCCCTGGCTTTCTTGGGTTGTTTCTAGCGTTTCTTTCCACGGATTTTTTTAAATTTGCTGTGAGCAAGATAGGATGGGTAGGTTTTTTTTTGCTGCATGATGGAGTAGTAATAGCAGTAGTTTCTTCTCCAAAAGGAATTTAGGGTAGACGAATGCTGCTAAGTAACTTGCTACAATTTTTCTTTTCAGTGACACGGCTGTCTCATTATTATTGTATTTTCCACTGCAGTACGTTGAGCAACGGAGCAGAATGGGAATCGCCAAGGAGGAAGATCCTAAAGAGAGAAAGATCCACCAAGACGCTGTGGAAGTAATGGAGGGTGGCCAAGTTCTTGCGGGGGAAGGTTGCTAACTTGGCGGTATGGCTATTACTCTCCTACAAATGTAGTCGTGGAAGTTCAGCGCTAATTGCTATTTGAAATTTTTGGTTTTTCATTGGAATGGCTTTGCAGAATTTGCGTGATAAGAAATTGAAAGGACAGTTGATTGGAAAAGAGAAGCTAATTGGACTATCTGCCAAAGCTGCCGCGCAGGCTGAAAAGGTGAGGTGTGGTAGATTTGTTGCTATATAAAAATATATAAGTAGCTGTTTCAATAGAGGGTCTATCTGCAATAAGAGTTTGTGCATGACACAAGTGAATATGGTATTCTAAACTGCAATCTTGTTGATATTCTATCATATAGTTCTATCTTAAGCTGTTAAGTGTACTCATATTATGTATAAGATTTACATGTTAAATATGACATGGGTCTATCTTCCAGTTTTCACCAAAAGAGGTGATAGCCAATGAATTGCTCAGAAGATTTTCTGTTTGTAGGGATCATTTGTTGCTTTAGTTTGATTATTTAATATCACTCACCAGTTTAT
This sequence comes from Poa pratensis, assembly GCA_947311845.1. NCBI lineage: Eukaryota > Viridiplantae > Streptophyta > Magnoliopsida > Poales > Poaceae > Poa > Poa pratensis. The sequence goes on from CAMZMU010000040.1 coordinate 39,752,199, forward strand.
ATTCACCAATAATATAACATCCGAACAATTTAAAAATCCCTGTGATGCCTATTTTTTTGTTATTTGGCCACCTTATGCTTCTTGATCTTTGTACTTAACTACCGTCGAATAAACATGACATAATTTGCATTTTGCTGATTTTCTATTACTCAATTTGCAGTGGTTTTTGCCTGTTGTGGGGGGCTACTTAGAGCCTGAAGGTTTCGAAAAGACAAACAATCTATTGTTCAGGAGGTGGACCTTTTGAGTTAAGAAAACCATTTGATATGATCTTACCTGGTAACTACTTTTTTTTCTACCGTTCTTGAAATTATGCCGCAGGCTACATGAACCAGTACCAATAACGACCATGTCCGATGATCATACATATGGAGTCCCATTAGATGATTATAGCTTCCAAATCAAAGTATTTTATTTCTAGATATTTATTTGGTATGTCTTCTTAAGATTTTCCTGTGCTTGTCTTCTTCAAATACAGGCGAAAGTTAGTTCATTAAACATTTGTAACCATAAATTCATATTGACGCTATCAGTTTTGCACGATTAATTGATTTCAGTTATTTGAGTAATTGACTATGAGAACTTTGCTGTAACCTATTGTATTTCGACATTAGACATGCTCTATAGGGCCACCTTGTTGAACTTCCTCAGTTGTTGATTTATAACCATCGATATATGAGGGGGCTGACTAGCTCTTGTTTTTCTTTTTGCAGAACTTGGTTCATATATTCTAGAATACACATCAAATGGTCGCTACATGGTAGTAGGTGGACGAAAAGGTCATATTGCTATGATGGATATGTTGAATATGGATCTCATCAAGGAGTTTCAGGTCAGTTTTCAGCATTTAAGCAGTTTTCCAGCATGTGGATTTACTTATTCCATTTGAAGATTCAAATTTTAGTCAATTTCTAGCTTAGTAAAAGTGTGTGCCTTTTGTTGGATCTCCATGCAAGCATGAACAAATAGGAGGTTGGCATTCGGTCTCCATGCTCCTTTTGTTTGGAGCGTTTAGGCAGCGGCTAATAGTACCCTTTTGAACCTTGTTGGTTTGTATCGTCGAGAAGATTTTCTAGTAGTCTTCACTTTTGATGGTGATGATAGAAAAGACCCCCTCGTATTGTTGTCCCTGGCCAAATATGTTACTCACCCGCCACTGTTCTCCAGAACTATCCCCTCGTTCTTGTAATCAAAATGACTGTAGACATTTCTAACGTTATTTCTTATTGCACTTCATGTATACTGTGCTTATGTGATGTTTTTTCTAGGTGAGGGAAACTGTGCGTGATGTGGCATTCTTACACAATGAGCAACTCTTTGCAGTCGCCCAGAAAAAGTAATTTCTTGACTCTACTTAAACTTTGCAACATATTTCCATTGTGCATAAAATATGTTAATGTGTTTCATCTTCTAGCCTTTAGAAAATGTAAGAAGATGACCCTATGGCTTGATGCTCTAGAAAGTTCACACCAACCTATGCTCAGATCCCGGAACATAAGAACCAATATTACAAAATGATTTGATTTGTGGACCATTCGTGCTATAGAATTCGCTACATGGTTCCTTGTGCACTTTACCTTGAGGGGTATCATCATAATTATGACATCTGTGAACAAGAGGCCTAATTTCTGACTGTCTCTTGAATTGTTTGTACATAAACATGCGAGGTAGACACAGCTTAGAATTGCCTTCTGAATTCAATACTTGGGAACGGGTTGTTGGTCTGACTTTGGGATGGTTTGGCTTTAGTAAGCCGCTAGTTAATACTGTACGCAGAATGGTGCTTAGCAGTTGTAAATGCCTGCTACCCCTAACTCCCTTTTCACACACCAAATCATGGTAGGACCCTTGAAGAGTTGTGCTGTCATGCTTATTATGATACAATTTCTGTGATTTTTCATTTTTTTAGTTCCTCACAAGAATATTGTTGAAACAGATATCCGTACATATATAATCGTCATGGCACAGAAATTCATTGTCTAAAGGTAATTATGATGTGAATACCTTTACGTTCATGATGACTGTATCCTAGTTATTGATGATTTTGAGAATTTATTGTAACTGTCAATTTTACACATGCTCGCAGTCAGTATGTAAAAAAATTAGGTAATAATAGAATGTTCCTGTTCATCGTTATTCTTATGAATCCACATATAACTAACTAATGATATAAATGGATTTTCAAATTAGCTACATTCAAGTGTTTTGTTCTTATCAGCACGCAATAAACCCTGTCTTTACTCGGAAAACTAATAAAGTAACACCCAAACCACATACTGGTCTAGATCCACATGTCAATGGAAAATCCATCTTTAACAACTTCAAGCTTTGGAGTGGCCAAATGCCCTGCGTGCAAATAGCCTAATAAATAATGTATATGCGTTATTTTTTTTTGCCAGAGGGCTTTCCAGTATGTACTTATTTGTAGTAGTCAACTAGACAGGTATTGTAACTTCAATGTGTCATATTGGTGAAAGATGTGCTATCTTCAGAATGCTGTTATACCTTATTTTTGGGAGTTTAATCAGTGATCACTCCTATGTTTCACAGGAACATGGCAAATCACTGAAACTTTAGTTTCTTGATAAACACTTCCTCTTAGCATCGATAAACAGCTTCGGGCAGCTCCACTACCAAGATATGAGCACTGGTGAGATGATTGCAAACTACAGGACAGGTCTTGGGCGTACGGATGTTATGCAGGTGAGCTGACAGGAATGTGCAATGGAGCCCGAGCTGACAGGAATGTTTTCAAAATTTGAAAAAAAACATTCCATTATGACAAAAAAAGGTGTGTGAAATATCTCACCACAACAAAGTTGATACGAGTTCATATAAGAACTAAGAGCAACTCCAATTTGACCCAAATTTTTCGGTGGGCACACCGAGTCTCCAACCACTCCCATATTAATTTTTCTTCTCTTTTCACATTAATTAAGAGGAACTAAAAGATAATAGTTGGCTCCGGCGAGTACCGACGCAAACTCCTACAAATTCGGCTTTGGTGGCTGGTGATGGTGGGAGTGAAATTTGATGTCGGTTGGTCATTTGGGGAGGACGGGGGACGGCTCTATTCTCTCCCTATATTTGAAGAAAACAATGTGGGATGGGGGTGTTTCTTAATTAGACAGGTGCAACGGAAGAGATGGAGTGGTTTGCCCCGGCCAAAACATAAGGAAGTAAGTTTTTTCATGATTTTTCTATGTTGCATACGTGCGGCCAAATAGTTACAAACTCATGCGTTTTGTTGTTACGTATACGCGAGATGCTGTAAAGATTCTGGATGTCTGCAATTTTTTTCTTTTAAACGGTCGTAACATCTTTAATAATCCTGGTGTGATGATGTTACAATTACACGGATGAGGGTTTCCTGCGAAAGACGGGACATATATCCTTTTCCCCCGATTCGGTTTGTTCGGATACAGAAGCCACAAAGGACCACCGAAGGACCCGTCCGCCCCTCATGTCGCGGACATCTGATATGGACTCAGCCAAGATCCCGCACGAGCAACCCCTCGATGATCGGTGCTAAACCGACCTCCCTCATCGTTCCGCCGAGAGAACCCCTCAAGTGGTGACCCAGTCCACCGCCCTGGTAGTTGACGACAAGTAAGTGCGAAAGTGGGATGTCCGGGCCACCCAAATCCACAAGGGGGAACTGCCCTTGCCGCCACTGTCGACCGAGCAGACTTTGCCCGCCGGCATCCTCTAGTGGCGGCGAGAGGAACGTGGGAGGAGGGAGGGGAGGGCAGCTGTTAGGAAACACATGTCGCCCCCTGAGGACAATGCAAGAAGTGTTTCTTCCAGATTCAGTTTTCAAATCTAGGTGCAAACTTGCATCTTAGACAAAACGAACTATATTTTTAGTGTTTTTTTTTGTTAAATTACCGAAAATACATGCTTGTAGATATTGGTTACAACCTTACGCATGCGCCTTTTTGTACAAAAAAATGGTCATTCGTGTCCTTCATGAAAATCAGAAAAACAAGGAAACTACAATAAGCTAAGCAGCCCGTATCATACGAAAGGATCTTGTGATTTTCACACTGGTCACAAATGGCACGATAGGAAGCATTAGCATGGGTAAAATGAAGAAATTTAATACTAGGAAACATTCGTTCTCTTAAGGGTCGATTCCAATCATATTATAGGCAGCGCTACTTGTAGCAAGCGAAGCAATGTAAACAACACATCATTGACATAAATATGAAAAAGCCTCAAAGAAAATTTAAATATACTGTCGAAATCCTAAATTCTCGTACAGGTAAACCAAGGAAATTAATATATACTAGAACCCCACGAAGAAGAATTAACTATTGAAAACAAGAATAAAACTCCATAAACCTGAAAAGTTCTTGCTCCTCCAGAGCTGCATATATTCCCAGACATAAATTTGAGTTCTTTAAACTCAAGTTTAAAATTTTCATAAAAGTGTCACAAATTTGCATTTCCAGACATTAACTATTTTGTGTCTGGGAATGCAGATTTGCGGCACTTTTCTCAGTAGAAAAGAGACTCACTTTTCTCAGTAGGCATATCCTAACTTGGTTCAAATTCAATGCAGCACATGGTAAACCCGTAAGTCCGTCTGGAGACACATTCAATTTTGCATACATGACATGGTTGTTGCATTGGACAAGACCCAGTTAAAGGGGTCCGTTGCTTCTCTTAAAAGGAGAAAGTTTGAAGGAAATGGTATAGAACCGGGAGAAAGCTCACTATAAACTCTAGCAAAGACAAGGCATATACATATCCACGTACCACGCACACCAAAGCATATGCAAGTCAGTAGTACATAATTTCTCTGGTAATGAATGTGAAACTGGAACACCAGTGCATATATAGTAGGAGCTCACAGTTTAGGTCTGGGTTTGGGAGGCGTTGAGGAATGCAGCAACACTGAATGTCTGTTTTGCACTTGAATCCGTGATTCGTAGAGGTCGCAAATGACCAAAGTTGTTCGAAGAAATTCATAGAGGACAGCGTCGTATACGTCGGCTCGTCCGACAGCGCGGTCACCTATTGGCACTGGATCGACGGCGAGGCCAGATACCGTGGTGTGCTCCAGGACCATGAGATGACGGTGACGTGCCTCACGGTCGTCGGGAACATTCGTCATCAGCTCAACGGCCGACCAGACGATGTCCGTCTGGCGGCGCGATGGGACATAGCGCGTCGGCCTATTCGTGTTGTTCGGGCCTCATGAACGAGGAGGAGCTTCTCTCATGTGCTTGCCTTTGTACGATTGACACGATCACGTTATCGAGCCTCACGCAACTTAACCACGTCCATCATCCACGCATTTTTTCACAAAGAAATTGATATTCCACTATATATAAAAGACAGAAGAATCGCTGCCCTCTCCAGCCCTCCACGTCGCGGGCGATCCACAGCCGTCCGATCTGCGAAATGGACGGCTGAGATGCGCCCACGTCTCCCCAATCGCGCGGAACACTGTTCACGCCTATTTTCTACCAATGGTAGCCCGCCGCGTGTCCCGGTCACCGGCCGGTTGCATCCCGTCCCGCCAGTCACCGTGGCAGTTTTACAGAAAAACCACTGACAAAACGAGATCGTGCCCCGCAGACCAAAACTTATCGCATCGCGGGACCTATCTGCAAATACACCTAAACTGGAGGATTTTTCTGCAAAAACGTCTCTCACAGTCACCCCTCCTCCTCTCTCTCTTCCGCGCGCCTCCGAGGCCGCCGCCGGCGCCGCCGCCCATCCCCGCTGCTCCGCTCCCCGCCGCTCAAATCGGAGGCCACCAGGAGCTCCGCCGCCGCACCTTCTCCAAGGTCGCCGAGTTTGGGCTGCCGGGACGACGCAGGCGAGCCGGAATCATCCCGGCCGCGCTCGGCGACCACCGTGGCGTCCGCACGCCGCCGGCGGGCCTCCGGCGACCATAAGGGGGCGGCGCCGCCACCTTTAGCTCTCCCGCGTTGTGACGCGTCGCGCACGCCCACGCGCGCGTCCCAGGACGCGCCGTGGCGCCGCCGGCGAGCACGCCGCCGCCGCGGGCGGCCAGTCCAGATCCGCTGCCCCTGTGACGTCAGCACGACGTCACAGCGGGCCCACCCTGTCAGATTTTTTTTAAGTACAAAGTATATCCACATAATTTGGGAAAAAAAATCTACATAATGCAAACCAATTTATTTTTTAAGTCCAAAGTATATCCATATGATTTGAAAAAAAAATCTACATAATGCAAACCAATAATTAAAAAATGTCCACATTTTTAGTTTCTTGAAAAAAAAACCCAAAACTATCCATATGATTTTTAGATAATTCTAAATAATGCAAACCAATAATTTTTAGATGAACAAATAAGTTTAGAAAATTAAAATATATAACAATCAAAATAATCTTTTTTTTCACCTTTTTTTTCTTTTCCTAATTTCCAAAACTTTTGCAACTTTTCAAATTTATTTCAAATTCAATTCAGACCAATTTTAAATTTTTTTTTAGTCCAATGTATATCCACATAATTTTGGAAAAAAAATCTACATAATGCAAACCAATTTTTTTTTAAAGTCCAAAGTATATCCATATGATTTTGAAAAAAAAATCTACATAATGCAAACCAATAATTAAAAAATGTCCACATTTTTGGTTTCTTGAAAAAAAAAACCCAAAACTATCCATATGATTTTTAGATAATTCTAAATAATGCAAACCAATAATTTTTAGATGAACAAATAAGTTTCGAAAATTCAAATATATAACAATCAAAATAATCTTTTTTTTCACCTTTTTGTTTTCTTTTCCTAATTTCCAAAACTTTTGCAACTTTTCAAATTCATTTCAAATTCAATTCAGACCAAATTTAAAATTTATGTAGCAATCAAAATAATCATTACATATACTAAACCTTAAAATTTTAAAATACACACAAACAAAATATAAAAAATATATCAAAATGCCATCGAAAAAAATTGTCAAGTATTTTCCACACAAAACAAATAAGTTTCAAAAATTCAAATATGTAACAATCAAAATAATCATTACATATACTTTGCAACCTTATCAAAATGATTGCAAAACTTGAAAATTTTAAATTACACGCAAACAAAATATAAAAATATATCAAAATGCTAGGGAAAAAATTGTCAACTATTTTCACACAAAACAAATAAGTTTTCAAAGTTCAAATTATCCTACATTTAGACAGGGGAAAAACAATCATATTTCAGCATTCAAACCCAAATCACAAATTCAAATATTTGACGTGTCATACGACTTCCAACCCTGCTCATTCCGTAAACAGTAAAACAAAATTCAAATTTCAATAAATTCCAAATTATTTAGTTCCTAAAATCTATATTTGAGCATTTCAACTCAAATTTCAAATTTACATATTCCAGAATTTCAAATGTCTTCCAAATCTGATCATTTTTCGTAAACATTAAAATAATACAAACATAAATACATTTCAATACGTCAAATTTTCACAAACTCAACAATCTTCTAAGCACAAACTTTCCGAATTCAAATAATACTCATATTTCAACACGATTTTTTAAAAAACATATTTGAAAAAAGTTTAAATCCACGGGCGCGGCGAAGCCCGCGCATAGTCCCCTAGTGTAGGGGAACACGTCGATCATTATTCACACGCCACAGCTACTATTCATTCTTTCATACAGTAGATCTGTGTAGCTAGACACACCATTTCCCATTGTACCCGATACTATTCATTCTTTCATAGATCTGTGAGTTGCCAGGTTGGCTTGTTTTGCTGGGATCCGCGGCCGCACGTACGGTCACGTTGCTAATTTCATCTTGCGCCAACGTTCTTGTTGTTGAGTAGATATTTCTCGCACCTGGAGTCTAGTGATCTCTTTCTTTAAAAAAATCAAAAGCGTATTATAAGTTTTTAGAAAAAAAATGAAAAACATCTTGTTGTTGGAAATGATGTATCCCACATACGTGTAAAATCTTGATTTGAAATACTTTATATTTTAACCTACACAAATATGACAAATGTGTGGATTTAAATGCACAACACTTCTCAACCTCCAAAATATACAAGTTTTTGTTATTTTTGTGTAGCTTAGAATATAAAACATTTCGAATCAATATTTTACACGTTTGTGGGAATAGAATATCATTAACATCTTGCAGAATTGTTTTCAAATTAATTTTAACTAACATTTTTGAATTTTATATAGCATCTCGGGAATCAAAATGATTTCCCGCATCAGTACATCCACTGTCCGAGTACGTAATATATATGGAAGTTGAAACTTTGAGCTCCGTCCATGTCCCCGTCTATACTCTGCCCAGTGCCGTGTACTTAATTTAGGCCTTGTTTACCACAGAGGTATTTTTGGGGTTGGGAAGTTTGGGGATTGGGGGGATTTGGTGAATCCCTCCCTTTCACCCAATCCCCACATTTCCCCACATATCCCCACTTTTCCCAATTCTTGGTGTTGTTTACTAAATTTGGGGATGGCAGGGTATTGTAGTGTGTTGAACTTGATAATAAAAACTGAATCTTTGCTCAAGTAAAAATCCAATCTTTGCATCACAGAAATTCTGTTCAATGCTAAAATAAATCTGCATGTAGTCTAAACATTTAATTCCACCGAAGCAATTCCACCGAAGCAATACATCAGATTATGTAATGCAAATTTCTGTTCAGTGGAAAAATAAATCTGAAGTTTAAACATATCCTACGAGCAAGACATAAGTTATACAATTAAAACATCATTACAACCAGATCATGCTCAGGTTTACAACTACAAAGTCTTGATCGAATGCTGATATTCTTTATTGCCTCGACAATGACACAAAAAGAAGCCCTCAACCTTCCTTGCATTGCCCTCAAAGTTCATCTTGCAAAGCTGGAGATGCGATCATATAAGATTGTGAAAAAGTTTTCATAACCAGAGAAAAGTTATGGGTACATGACAGCCTGACATGTGAAAAAAACCTAAAGAACAATCTGATAAAATGCATATCCAGAATTAAGCAACTCTTGCAATGAAACAAAAGGTGCAAGCTTTGCTAGTACAGCTACAGATCAAGATGAAGATAACTTTGGGTACAGTTCAGACCTAGTTTCAGCAGAGAACAAGTTGCATGTACTTCACTACTGCCGTATGATATGTAAGCTAGTTTGTGCAGGTATGTAATATATGTGTAACCAAAGTTCAGATATGCAAGCGAGAGGACAATTACAGCAGGGATAAAAAAAACAAGATTTACCTCGACGTAACTCGAGCAGTTCCTCATGCAGCCAATCGACAGCTAACTGTTCATCTTCTGCGACCCATGAAAGGAATGTTTGGCGTGCATACCGAAGTTTGGCGTGCTAACAGGGTCCCACGAGGGAGGTGGTTCGTCGACTCCGACTATAGTCCAAGGGGTTGGTATCTATAAACAAATGGATGAAGGTGAAGAAAATATTAAAATTCAGAATATGGATAAAGAAAAACAATATAATGGCACCAGAAACTAGTATTACTATGGCTGAATGTTGTATGCAAGCTGAGCAAATATAAAGGCAAACACTCCAGCAAGTACTCCTACTGAACCATAGAGCATTGTCATCACAGCAATAATTTATCATCAGATCAGTTTAGACTATAGAGATAAACAATAGTTCCTCAAACTTAGAGCTCACTCCACAATCCTTGTGACAAAACAACTACACAAAAACTATGACACCTGAGATCAACCTGGAGCGAGAAAACTAATACTACTGTACTAGAAAATACAAGTCATGTGCATTCAGCATACATATAAGAACACTTGCTGCCGGACAGAGTCTGTGAGGTAAATTCAGCAATGGTATTCCTCCAATCGATATACAATCACAACGTACAAAAGGAAATAGCACTAAGATCTTACAAGAAAAACGAAAATCCCATACAGATTAGCAACCGAGACACCTACAGATTAGAATATAAGAGCTGAAGCGGCAGCAATATGCTCACAGAGATGCACAAGAGCAACTAAATTCATCCACGACCGTCATAGCTACCGCCTCCGACGACGGACGGCGCCGTGAGGCGGACACCGGCGGCGGCCAAGAAACCTAGGGAGACCGAGAGGGGAGGAGAGCGGAAGGGGTTCAGGACTAACCGGACTGAACGCCGTTCTGTAGCCGGAGGAGGAAGCAGCGTCCGTCGGCGGTGGCTCGAGCCTCGACGTGCGCGTCCGCGCCGGGCCTTTGGTCGGCGCTGTCGCCTCCATGCTCAACAGCTTCCCGTCCGATACACGAGGGCAGGCTCGCGTATGATACACGAGGGTATCCCTAGGGTTTGGGTGGGGATTTTTCGGGATGGGCTGACCCAAACCCCGCACATACTCTCGAGGTAAACAGTCCAGCGGGGAAGTTTGGGGATTTTCGGTTGGGCCGGGAAATACCCTCCGAACCCAAGAAATACCTGTGAGGTAAACAAGGCCTTAAGAAGGAAATACTCAAAGCTTTTTGCTTCTTTCCCTTCTAGAAGATTCGTCGTAGGACATGGAGACATTAGACATGGGACTTTTGAAACAGCTACGTTGCACCCTCACCGTGGGTTGCAATTAAAAAATGTTCCCAAACAAAAGTTCACTCATGTACAGCCACCGAGTAAAATGAACACCCGATATTGTAATTTTTCACCTATTGCTTTTAACCAGTATACATGTCCACTGATCTCGCAACAAGCCCGCAATGAATCGCATTATGGCCAAAACGTGTCGAACACAATCTGATCAGCTGACAAAGCTGCTCACTTACCGCCACTGGCGGAGCTGCGTGTAGCTAGCCGGGTGCACAGGCAGACACCCAGGTAGAATTTATTTTTGCCTTGCAATTAGCCTAAAAATTGGTGTGTACACCCCTCTAGCTCACGATTAGTGCACAAGATACCCTCTGTAACGTCCTGTACACGATAGCCTCAAAGGTCATGACCAATCGGCTGAAAACGATACTTCCGGTTCTGATTTCTGAAGAGCAAAGTGCATTTGTGCCTGGAAGAATGATCATGGATAACGTTTTGATTGCTTATGAGTGTGTTCATTCGATTAGAACAAGGAAGAAGAAAAAACCTTTGGGGGCGGTTAAACTAGACATGATGAAAGCGTATGATCGGGTCGAATGGATTTTCCTAGAGGAGATGATGAGGAGGATGGGTTTCTCTGACAGATGGATTGATATGGTGATGCGGTGTGTGACTACGGTCAGGTTTGCGGTGAAGATGAATGGTGGCATCTCGGAGTCTTTTGAGCCATCGAGAGGGTTAAGGCAGGGAGATCCTCTCTCTCTCCCTACCTATTTCTCTTTTGTGTTGAAGGGTTTTCCACTTTGCTTAGGCATGCTCAGGAAGAAAAATATGCTGAAGGGCGTTAAATTTGGTACGGATGGGCCACATGTAACCCATCTACTTTTTGCAGACGACAGCATAGTATTCCTGGAAGCCTCTGTGGAGAGCATGAATGCACTCAAGGGAGTCTTGGTTGCATATGAATCAGCTTCGGGGCAGAAAGTAAACTTGGACAAATCGGCCATCTTTTTTGGACCCGACTGTAGCGCTGACAAGAAACTAGAGTTGAAACAGACCATTGGGGTGCAGGAGGAGGCGTTGTGCGAGAAGTATCTCGGGCTACCTACGGTGGTTGGCCAGTCCAAGGAGGGTGCTTTTCAGTACATTACAGAAAGATCGGGGGCCAAAGTAGGAGGGTGGAAGGGGCAAGGGCTTTCGATGAAAGCAAAGGAGGTACTGATCAAATCGGTGCATCAGGCTACTCCAACCTACCCCATCAGTTGCTTTCGGTTTGGCAAGGCACACTGTAAAAAGCTCACCTCTACCACTTCAAACTTCTGGTGGGGTGCAGCTGACGGTAAACGCAAAGTTGGCGTATTGGGGATGGTGCGAATGTGGACGTATGGAAGAACAAATGGATTCCGAGAGCGGGAGCGCATCAGCCACTTGGCAGGAGAGCTGAGGCAGCTTCCGTACCAATAACCAGGGTTTCTGAGTTACTGAACTCGGACGGATCCGGGTGGGATCAGTCTAAAATTGAACACATCTTTCATAGCTTTGATGCTCGCAATATTCTAAAGATTGCGGTAGGAGGAACGGGCACAGAGGACTACCCAGCCTGGAATTTCACAAAAAACGGAATATTCTCAGTTAGATCGGCGTATCATCTGTGCATGCAGCAGAGGAGACTACAGACAGGTGGATCGGAGGGCTCCCACTCAACTGAGAACCACAGGGCTAGCTATCGCTATGGGGTGCCAACGTGCACGGTAAAGTGAAGGTGCACGTATGGAGATTAATGAAAAATGGGCTAGCTACGGGAGCTGAACTTCAGTGAAGGAAGATTAAGTTGGGCATTAAGTGTGTGGCGTGTGCGAGGGATGAGACTGCTCTCCATCGGTTCTGGCATTGCCCACACACTCAACATGTTTGGGATGCTATTGGGAAGCAGCTTGGGTGCTCCTTCTCAACTCCACCACCGAATGTTCATACTCAAAGGGACCTGCTCAATTGGCTACTGGAGTGGCTCGGGTCGGTGCCGGAAACGGAGGTGGAGATCACCATGATGGCGATATACCAGATGTGGCTCGCTAGGAATGAAGCTAGGGACTCCTCGAGGATCGAGGACCCCGCTAGTATCGCTCGGCGAAGCATCAATCTTCTGGAGGAATGGCGCAACGTCAATGAGACTGTTGCCAAGACACCGGCGTCTCGACAGGAACGCTGGCAGCCACCACCGAATGGGTGGACGAAGGTTAATGCAGACGGCGCTATGAGCAAGGACTCAGAGATCGGAGGTGGGGGTGCGGTTGCTCGCGACCATGATGGACGCTTCCTAGCTGGAGCGTGCCATTTTTTCCCCTCGCTGCTGGACCCTGAGGACGCTGAACTCCGGGCTTGCCAACTGGCCCTAGTGTTGATCAAGAACCTGAAGCTGAAGAAGGTGATCTTGGAGACGGACAATCAGGGCGTGGCGATGAAGCTGATGAAGGAGGAACGGGACATGTCAATGCACGGGCCGAGGATTGAAGCTATTAAAACCTCGTTGCGGGAGCTTGACGAGTTCCAGGTTAAATGGGTGCGGCGGTCTGCTAACGGCGCAGCTCATGTGATTGAGAAAGAGGGATGCGGCCTGGCTTTGAATAAAGTGTGGTATCACATGTATCCAGAATGCTTAGAGTTTGTAATGAACAAGGATTTATCGAGTGAGTAATAAAAGGCCGCATGCTAAATTCAAAAAAAAAAGCTCACGATTAGTGCACCCGGGTGGCTTAAATTTGTCCTTAATCCTCCATAGACACGAGCAGTGCACCCTGATCAAACTTTCTCTAACTCCGCCGCTACCGTGGGCCTACCACCAAGCAAGTTTATTACACTAATCAAGAAAGGAATCGATATGGAAGCTAGGTGCGGCCTGTGGCTAGCTTCAAACCATGTTTAGGGCATTGAGAGAAGGTATTCTTATCTTTAGCCATCCACATCATTAAAAAGGTAAAATATATAAATTATACAATGCATTATCTTTTATTTCCATCTCTAACAATTAATGAGATTTAATTATATTTTAATAAAAAAATATATTTCTAAGAGAACTAGATAAGACATATGATATAATGGTGAAAATAGTATTTCCTTATTTTCTAAGAGATCACCTCTTGTTTAAGGAAAGACAAACTTCCTTTTCTTCATTCTCTCTCCTCACACTAAGCGAAAATCCGACTTGACAACTCTAAGAAAAGTCCGACGTGACCGCATTGTACATGCCCCAATTGTTGGAACAAAGTGGACCGTAACAATTTTTGCCCCTTCGAGCATAGAACTGAACTAAATCAACCAAAATGTGAAATGGCCACATTCAAGAAATGAGGGGTTAGGCGAAGGCGCGATAGCGACGAACAAAATGGCGTTCTTTTCTTATATATACAGTACTGTATATTTTTTAAAGAAAGAGGCGAGTGTAATCCTATCTAATATACTCCCTCCGTCCCAAAATAACTGTATTAGATTTGCCAAAAAGTAGATGTATCTAGACATGAAACATGTATAGATACATCTATTTTTTTGACAAACTTGAGACAGTTATTTTGGGACGAAGGGAGTAAAAAAAAGCTCTCGGTAATTCGCAAAAAAAAAAAAAGAAGAGAGAGGCGTGATGCGGCGACACATCCTGCCGAGTTTTATTTTTACAATACTTTTTCTTGCTTCCTTAAAAGCCGTCAAAGAAAAAGACCATTTACAAAAGGAAAGGCAAAATAGAAAGGAAATAAAAACAGAATTATAGGAGAGGCCGCATTCTCTCGTCCTCCCCCGGCCGCCCTCGCAGATCGACGAGCCCCCATCTCCGCCGGCCAATGGCGTCCCGCCTCGCGTCCCGCCTCCTCCTCCGCCGCCCCACTGCGGTAAGTCCCTTTCCCGTACCTCTCTCTTTCTCTATCTTATATTTGTTGATCTGATGCGATGGTTCGGCTAGATTGGCGTTCCTTCTGGGATCGTTTGCTGGGTTGTTTGGGGACACGTACGGATTTGATTGCCTGGAGGCGATTTAGCGTCTCTTCGCTGTCGCCTTCGTATAATTTATTTTCAGTTTAAAAGCCTTCCTTGTTTTGTCAGATCGTTTCACGGGTTGTACGCGTGGCGGATTTTGGCGTCGTGTAGGGCGTGGAGAGGTTTTGTCCTTTTTGCTTCAGATAATCTTGATTGGATCCTTTAGGGATTGTTATTAAACCATCACGGAGGCGGTCTGATGAAAAAGATCATACACAATTATTCCGTGCTTCCACACGATTTTGCCATATTGGGCAAAATTCAGTTAGATGATTTCTGGATGTCGAACTGTATGCTGCAGATCAAATGCGAGTAGTTGTTAGGGTTTAGAAGTTGGGGGATGCGTGTAGGAGGACTTGGTAGCTATGGGGCGACTAGATGGGGGAATTTGCCATGTCTGAAATTTAGGCCTAGTTTGGCATCAAAGTATTTTTGAAGTATTCAAACAATACCATAGTTTCTAAAAATTCTGCAGTATTAAATACTTTGATATGTTTGGATGCATTGAATATTGTGGTTTTAAAAATTGGAGTATTGTCCAAAACTTCATTTTTTTTGCCATAGTAGAAACTTCAGTGCTGACTTGTTTTTTCCTAAACTGAAGTATTATCCAAAACTGAAGTATTGCTTTGCCTGGCGAGTAAATACTTTGGTTTTCCAATACTCTGATTTTATAGAAACTGCGCTGCCAAATTAAGCCTTAATCTTGTAGCCTGTGAGTTAAGTGATCTAGTAAACAGATTAGGGCTCGATTTTTCACAGGTAAACCTAGTACGCCTTGTTTTTTGGGTTCCCATGTTCAGTGATCTGTTTAATAGTTCAGTTTGGCTTTTTCATTGTTTGATGGCTGAATAAATTACAATATGAGGGTAGAATGTACTTATGGTCCTTGAATTTGCAATGGCTACATCTTCATCCATTTACTTTTAACATGCATGTTCAGTTCCCTTTAATGTGTTAAGTGGGTCACTAGGAGGTCCAACTGTGCCACATTGTCATGTTGTGCTTACGTGGCGAGCCTACTCAGGTTAGTGATAAGAAATGACATGGCTACATTTCTTGCTTTAGGCATAAGAGGATACAACCTGAGCACATTTCAGGCATGGGAATCCAGTATCAGTGTAGAAGTGGGCGAAGATGAATGGTGTAGAAGTCAAGATTCTGTTCGGTAGATATAAGAGTTAGTTTGATCGATCTTGATTATAGGGGCTAATGGAATAAGGATGCCAGTGGGTGTTTATTTTCTGGTGTGTGCGCCAATTTGAATTAATGTGCACTGCTACTAATCCATGTTGGCTCGCGGTGTTAGAGGAATATGACAGCATGGTGCTTGGACCCGCTAATGTCCACTTAATGTACTTAGGGGACTTAAATGTGCATTTTCCAAGTATAGGGATGGCCCTGGATCTACCACACAAGTTCAAGGCGCACTTACTCGCACGATAAACATTGTTAGAATACCATCTGTGAAACTGAAACTATTCTCCTTTAGTAGATGTTGACATCAGTTGACTGTTCGTCTTAGATGAAAGGACAATGGGAAACAAGTCTAGTTGTCAGGGTGAATTTAAATACCACGTACAAGTTGATTGGCATTGGGTATCAACTGTACTACTGTAGTACCATAAATAAATTGCATTTTGCATCCCTGCTTGAGCCTACATATTGTTATTTTTCCCTTCTCGGGATGGAAATCGTCCTACTTACATCTGTAGGATTGTTTTCCCTTCTCCATATGGGAATAATCATATAGAAATCTGTATTCTCGTTAGCGGTTACACTTTAATTAGAGGATTGAGTTTTCCACATGCTAGTCATAACATATTAGTACACCACACAGCCTCTGTTTTTTTTTCTCTATCGGGAAATTTTGTCTTTGCCACTTCGTTCTCTGACTGGCATGCAGGTCCAGACCCCATTTTCGGTGACACAGCCAGTATAAAAATAAGTTGATGCCATTGCTTAGTGGCAAAAACGAATTTGTCTCCCATTCTTTTGTTCCTACATATAATTAGAATAGTTTCCCTTTGTTCATTTACTTTCTATTCTCAAATTTTATCTGTCATTCTAATGGTCCGAGTGCGCTTGCAGGTAGTAAGTTTTCTCCAGAGTTGTAGGCATGCTAGACATTTCAGCACTCAGTTACTCGAAGGTCAGTAGCTCTACAGATGTTATTTTCCACGTTGATTACTGTTAGTTTCCTTAGCAACTAATGCTTTTCTGCAACCTTCATTGCAGGTGTTCCGAGATTTTCAAAGCCAACACGGTAAGGAGTCAGCTTTGCACTGCATTGCCATTTTGTGACTGCACTATATAGTTTACTTACTGAAAAAGCTCTATTTTCTTTAGATTGGAGTTTGTTCTTACTTATTATGCGGTTTTATACCCACTGTTGTTGTTGACTAAATATGGCCTCTTATTGATATGTAGTGGATGCTATTTCCTTCCAAATGCTTCTCCTTATCAAATTTGGAGTAGAACATTTGCTTCAGAGAGTGGTAAGACATAGCAGCCCTGTAGAGGCTGTGAACAATTACGAATTGCTGCCTGAGGAATTCTCTATCAACTCTTGTCTTTGTTTTAAGGTGACTTGGTTGAAGCTGTTGTGCCCTACATGGGTGAATCTGTAACTGATGGAACCCTTGCCAATATCTTAAAGAGTATGCACCTCTGTGTCTCTCTACGATTCAAGTGGTCAATGTTTATGCTACTGACATGTTATCTGCTACAGAACCGGGTGATAGAGTTGAAGCTGATGAGCTCATAGCTCAGATTGAAACTGATAAGGTGTTGTTTCTGGCTCATTCATTATGTTTCACTATCTGTTTTAGTTTGTTCTGTAGTTCTTGATGATAGAATGATCCTTAAGTGGAAGTGCTCCATTCTATTTTTCAGGTTACTATAGATGTTTCTAGTCCAGAAGCTGGGGTAATTGAAAAGGTGACTGCAGTCCCTGCATTTTGTGATTCCAAATTTACTTTGCATGCCCCACAAGTTATCTCATTTTTGTATTTAGCACCATGATTGCTCTTCTGAGTTCTGACACATCGGTGCTTTGCAGATCATTGCCAGTGAAGGTGATACCGTTACTCCAGGTACCAAAATTGCCATGATATCTAAGTCTGCTGCTCCAAGTGAGGCCCATGTTGCACCATCTGAAGAGACTTCCCAGAAGGAGACTCCTCCACCACCTCCTCCAGAGAAACCCAAGGTTGAGAAAAAACCACCAAAAGTAGAATCTGTCAAAACACAGCCGTCAAAACTAGCCTCTCCCTCAGAACCTCAGCTCCCTCCAAAGGAAAGAGAGAGACGGGTAAGGTTATATCCATCATTTATGTTTATATATGATTGATAAGACATACAATGGAATTTCCTATTTTGTGATTATGCACAAATTTTTACCATGATAACTTGAGAAGTGCAGGTGTCAATGCCAAGACTCAGGAAACGTATCGCAAACCGTTTGAAGGATTCTCAGAACACGTTTGCACTACTGACTACATTCAACGAAGTTGACATGTAAGTGCATGTGCATCAGACCATCACTGGTTGGTTTTCTATTTTTCTTGAGTGTCTGTGTGGTTGGTGTAACCTTGAATGCACCTCAACTAGCTTTTGGCACATGCATAAGCCGAAGTTACTCGAAACTGGATCGAGTTTCTCCACTAACATCAATCCTAAAACAATGTGTCCCTCTCCATCATGGTTGACATGATCATTGTGTAAATGAAGCATCATGATACTGTATCATCATTCATAAATGATGTATAAGTATGCTTCAAATATGTTATGCTCCAATAACATTTATTCAGAGGAATACAAAACAACGATTTATCTTCCATAACAAAATGTATACAAGCGTTCAAGTTTAAATCTTTGTGCTTATTTTCTGATGCTTTATTGGTATGTTTTTGCTTACTATAAACTGCTGATATGTCCCTGAACATGCTGTTTTCGTTCATTAGGACCAATTTGATGAAGCTGCGTTCCGACTACAAAGACGAGTTTGTTAAGAAGCATGGTGTCAAATTGGGTCTGATGTCCTGCTTTGTTAAGGTAGTGGCAGTCTGATGATCTGCTTAAACGATTGTTTGGTAATTAGCTGGATTGTCCTGAACCCACTTGTTTTGCAGGCTGCTGTTTCTGCACTTCAAAATCAGCCAATTGTTAACGCTGTTATTGATGGTGACGACATCATCTACAGAGACTACATCGACATTAGTGTTGCTGTTGGCACTTCCAAGGTATTGGCACCTGTTTTTTCTATATTGAAAAACCAAACTATCAGATGCATCCTGTTGTGATACGAATGCCATTGTGCTTTAGGGTCTTGTGGTGCCTGTTATCCGTGATACAGAAGGGATGAACTTCGCGGACATTGAGAAGGGGATAAACACCCTTGCAAAGAAGGCAACTGAGGGGGCACTGTCAATTGATGAGATGGCAGGGGGTACCTTTACCATCTCAAATGGTGGTGTCTATGGAAGCCTTATCAGCACACCTATCATCAATCCACCGCAGGTTCTCTTTTTGTTAGCTGCCTTCTTATTCTATTTGCTAAATTTCCATGTTAAACCTCCTAACACGATCCGTATCTAATGCAGTCAGCAATTCTGGGAATGCATTCCATTGTCCAGCGCCCAGTAGTTGTCGATGGTGACATCCTTGCGAGACCAATGATGTACCTTGCACTGACATATGACCATAGGTTGATTGATGGCAGAGAAGCTGTTCTGTTTCTGCGCCGTATCAAGGACGTGGTTGAAGATCCACGGAGGTTGCTCCTCGACATATAGTTCCATATATTAGTTCTGGCCTACAAATGTGTCTTGTTAATTTCGGAATAATTGTACCCAATTTTGACTCGTGCAGTAGTCGCTTCTGCAAAGCTTGAGAATTCGGTTGCTGGCCTCTGAATTGTAGAGGAAAGATCAACTATGTTTCCTTTTTTTAATTCCCGGAGGTGATACCTGTTGGGATGATAGTTCCCTAAACATATTCCCACTTTACAATAGCAAGGGGCCACCCTCCCGTACTTTGTGTTGCCATTTTCCATGACAGCTGTTCATGTGGCATCTGCTCTCAACCTCTTTTCCATGATATGGCCTTTGAGGGATTATGTTCACATCTCCGGCATGCATCTGAGATGAGTCGAGCTGTTTCATGTGTGTATATATACCATCGGTTGGCATGGTATCCAGCCGAGGTAAAAACACGTATGGACATACTGATAATCTGAGTGTGTCGCACAAGGTGCATATTGGAAGCAAATTACGAGTGAGATGTTAGAAGAGGACTGAGTTAAAGATCAATGTTATTTAGCTTTAGAAGGAAAAGAGCTGTATACAATTTTGGAATGGTTATAGCCTCTACGACTTCGGATATACTATTATAGCCTCAAAGCCTATTGTGGATGATTCTTATTTATTGGCAATTGGCATGGAAAAAATGCCTCGAGTCAGAGTTTCAACAGATAGTGACTTCCTGGCTTCCTGCCCACCCATGGCTTGGAGATTAGCAATGTATTCGTACATATCCAGTTTTTGCGTAATTAAATTGCCCATATATATGTAGTATTTCTTGGGTGACGGTTATGGCCTCTACAACAGCTACAGGACACGGTGTTTTGCCTCACAGGACTATCTACTCCCATTATAGGAAATTTATTTTAAAATATATATATATATATATATATATATTATATATATCTAAAAAGCAAATTTGGTTCCTTCGTCAAGCCTCTCCTTTTTTTTTTCTCCACACTTTCCTTCGTCAACCCTCCCGCAGCCAGCCTTTTTTTCCTTAGTCTGCCACCAAAAAATCTTCCGTCCACTTCGTCCAACCTGGGTAACTCCCTCCCGCATTATCAAAAAAAAAATCCCTCCCGCAACGATCAATTAGCAGTAATGCTCCGTCATGATTTTTCCCGTACTTTTTGCCTGGTTTGTTCCCTCGATACTTTGGGAAATCAATAAATCAACAATTAATGCTCGCAATCACCGCACGCACGCACGGTCCGTTTCGCTAATACGAGGGCTATGCAGCATACTGTTAATCTGAAAGAACTGCTAATACGAGGGACTGGCTAGAACGGGATTCAGGCAATGCGCCACATGGCTAATCTCTCCATGGCTAATCTGAAAGAATTGCTATATCAGGCAACGCCCCACATGGCTAATCTGAAAGAATTGCTATATCACCAAGCTCAACAAGTAATCTCAAAAAATTGCTACATCATCCAACTATGACAACTAATCTGAAAGAATTCCTAACACGAGGGACAAACTAGAATATGAATCAGGTTATGCACCAACAGATTAATCTGAAATCAGTACCTGCAGCTTAGGGATAAGTTCCTCCTCCTCGAGGACACGCAGGGCATGCCGGAGAGGCCATCAGGCAGCAGGGAAGCGGCAGAGCCAGGACAGAGCTGCGGCGTGTTGGCCGGCGTGGGCTAGAGGAGGAGCGACCTGGCGGCCGTGGGCGCGCGCTACGGAGGCCTTCAGCGTGTACACCTCCGAGGAGAGGAACGCGAGGAGCGCGCGACGAGGCGGCCGACATCCATGGGCCGCGCCCGCGAAGTAGGCCTGCGCCATGGCGACGGCGGTGGCACATAGGTGCTGGTAGTCCTCCCGCTGCAAGCAGCCGAGGCGGGCTAGGATGGCCGCCGCGAGGTCAGGCTCGCCGGAGAGCAGGGAGAGGTCGGGGTTGTCTCGGGAGTCGGGAGAGTGAGCTCTTCGCTGGGCGGTGGAAGCTAGGTGAGGAAATTGAGAGTGTGGGTAGTGTCCTATTTTCCTTTTCTTTTTTCCGATCGGACGTGTCGGATGCGTGTCGTGCCCATTTTTTTTCGATCGGACGTGTTTATATTTGATGCTTTTGAATATTTTTTACAAGAGTATTAATATTTCTTGAATAGATTTTTATTTCGTATATTAGTTTATTATTACTTAGAACTTTTTTAAAAATTATCTATTCAAACTACTCTTGTATTGTATGCTTTCTCAATTTTAAGTTATACAACATGTGTGCATTATATGTTGTTCGCACATTATTATCTTAGTCATGACATATTGCTAGACAAAAAAATCACTAAACTGTAAATGAGCAGGTTGTGAAGTATGTCAGATTCTCCTAACTCTGATGATCAGGTTCTTTTGTTACAGGAGGTGATGCATTTTTTCATTCAGACCGGATCATTTGTTCATGGGGTTTTTTGGTTCTTCCTTTTTAAGGAACCGACCACCCAACATTTTTAGAACACCAATTCGTTTTTTTTGTAAAACAGAAGAACCGACTCGATCGACACTAAACACCCACACATATAGAAACCGGGCCAACAGTTCTCACATACGCACAGCTGGCAAATGCTACTCCCTCCGGTCCAGAAAATCCGTCGCAAGGACAGCTATGCGATCGTACTTGGTAGGTTCATTTTCCACGAACGTTTTAATGGATCGGAGGAAGTATATGAGACCTTGCCATCATACAAACTGCAAAACTGCTACGGGCGCGGCAATAATAACTAAGAAAGAACTTTCACCAAAACTGATTTTGAGTGTTGAAATTTCCCGTGGGTTAAGAATATTTATAAAATTCACCCCGTAGCATCGCACGGGCAATTAGCTAGTATTTTAAAATGTCAAGAAAATCAGAAATAAAATTTCGGATGTACCTTAGTAGAAGCAAATTACCAATGGTGTGTGTGGGGGGGGGGGGGGGGGGGGGGGGGGGGGGATGCTTGCTCTAGCCTACCATTGTTTCTCCTGTTTTTCTCCGGCCTCTCTATCGAAAATATGCATATAACTTCATTTATTCAACAAAAACCTGTGAAAGACATTACAACAAACATACGCCATCCACCAAATAAGGTGACAAAGAACCGTCCACTAGCACAAATGATAGAGAAAACATCGAAGCCTAATGCCTCTGAGACTTTACAACAAACATACAGACTGCCATCCACCAAATAAGGTGACAAAGCACCGTCCACTAGCACAAATCATAGAAAAAACATCGAAGCCTAATGCCTCGGACACTGTCATCGTCGGCTCATCAGCTAAATCTATAGGTCATGTTAACGCTCCGAAAATCGCCACGGCCGTCTTCCGCCCTCCCATTTACAGGGTGTAGATCGAAGAGAAGACCCTCAACATGCCGAGGCCTTGCGTTCCGATGGTTCTGACCGCCGCCAGAGCCTTCCGTCTTGTCCACCTAGCACTCCTCGTCGCCGGCAGCAGCCAATCGGTTGGGCGGGCCGATGGCTGCGCATCTCCGCAGATCGAGCCAAGCCGTCACCACCAGGAAATCGAATCCATCGGATCCTACTCCGGCCAAGATGTCGCGCCTTCGTCCTCCTCACGAGGAGGCCACCACCGAGCGCGGAGGTCATCTTCAAGCCCCCCAGCCTTCACATTGGCGAGGAGTTGCCGCCCGTCACGCACCCGATTGCGTCCATCACAGATCTTCCCACACCACCTTCGGAGGCAGGGCCTGCCGCCACCACGATGAAGCTGGCGGCAACGGCGGCGACGAGGGGCTACGAGGGGTGGACAAGTGGCGGCGGCTAGGGTTTCCCCTGCCGCCCCAGAGAGGGATGAGAGAAGAAAAAATATCACCATTGTTTCTCCTTGAATTCAGAACAATTTTGTACTAAAATTTATTTCATTATGTTTAGGGGCTTTCTCCGGAAATTGAGAGTTCAGTTGCCCCCCTCTCAATAATAATAAAGCTCAACGGAAATCCTTTTTTTTTTTAGCTGATACTTGTTGGAACGTGATGTTCCCTAAGCATATCATCATTTTGCGATATCAAGTCAGATTCACCTTTAAAATCTCGAATTTTCCAGTCTGTCCAGGTAGAATTGTCAATTGGCGCCTCCAAGTCCAACTACCAAGAGGAAATTCCCCACACAAAAAAACCCTACCAAGTGGAATTCCAGTTGACTGGCTTTTCTTAGGATAAATTTTGCTTCCTAGCAAAAATTTGTTAAGTAGTACCAAAAAAAGATTCTGTCGGAAAATTCGAACCATTTGGGCCCCGTTTGGTACCTCAGTTTTTTCAAGTATTCCGAAAATACTGCAGTTTTTAGAAATACTACAGTATGGAATACTGAGCGGTGTTTGGCTCTAACAAGTTTGCAGTTTTCAAAACCATAGTATTCTTAAAACTGCGTTTTTTTTTGAAGTATTGAAAAAAGAGGGCATCGCTCGCTTTTCCCAAGCCGTGGCCGCCATACTATCTGGTATAGAGCTCCTCGTCGGGCGGCCATGGAGAAACAGGTATGTGGCGACGGGGAGAAAACCGGGAAATCCCTCTCGTTGATCTTTGTCGCCATGCTTTCGTCCCCCACGAGCTGACGCGATCTGAATAATGTGCTTTGGTTTAGCTGTAGTGGCACTGCAATGGCGTACCTAGGAAGAAACGCGGAGAGATGCACGACGATACGAGCGGTTCAAGCAGTACCTACAAGCCTCGTGCTCACCATCGATTCGCTCCTGCGGGATAATGCGAGCCAACGGCGAAGTCCGAGGCGAGATGACCTCAGAGGGACCGTGCCGTCTAGGCCAAAGCCTCCAAAGCTCGAGGCGGGGCTCACCAAGTCGCGCAAGAAGAAGGTGCGCGATGCAGCGTCCGCCGGCGCCCCTGCCATGGACGACCTGCCCTACAAGCTACGGCGCCGCTCCGCCGCGTACTCGTCGGCGCGCGAAGAGTGGGTGCTCGATCTCACTTGCCGACGGCGTAGTGTACAAGCCCCAGAGTCCTCGGCTAATGAGACGTGCACCACCGTAGTCAACGTCGTCCAGAAGTAGCTACCTATCGCCGTGCTCTCCCCTCTGCCATTGAAAGATTGTACTGCTCCATCCAATCTAGATTCTGGAGCTTGCACACGGAAGAAGCTGACGACGAAGCCAAGCTCGCAGCAGGAGATAAACGTGCTGGCGGCGGAGCATGTGGTACAGTGGTAGACTGGTAGCCCACCCGGGAGTCCCCGAGCCACTTCCTGGCGACGGCGCCAAACAGATCATAGTATTCTCAAATACTTTAAAATACTTCGGTATGGCGATACTGTGGTATGGTGTTGCCCGGCGCCAGGATACTGCAGTTTCCTAAAACTTCAGTTTTAGAAAAACTTTACTGCCAAACTGATCAATGTATATGTGTGTCTTCACTCGAAGCTTTCCCATGATTTTGTAGTATTTTTTTCCCCGATCTGGCCCTCCTCTCAAACTAACTACAAGTCTGGCCCCATTTCAAAACTAAGTCCAAACCTGAAAGCAATGCAAGTTCCAAAAATCTGCGAAGGACAGTAATTCTGCTCATGAATGAGCAAATATAGCTTTGGTTGTAAGTTGTAACCCTCTAATTTTTTTTTTTGAAAGGAGTTCGTGTACAAGATCAGCCAGAGAAAGCACAAGCACACACGAAGAGAGGCAAGACGCACACGACGCACGACGAACACGGAGCCACCAAGCAGCACACCACCAACGAACACCGACAGCACGCCGCCGGGCAAGGAGGAGGGGAGCTCACCACGCACCAAAGCCGCCGGCTCGAACAACCACGTTGAGACGCCGCAAAGTCCAGCTGACGCAGGCGCCAGCATCTTGACGTTAAACGGGCATCGGCTTCGAGCCGCCAGCTCGCCCTCGCCGTCTCACGCCGGAGACGAACACGAAGACGCGATCCATCTTCCACATCACCCACCGAGGTCGCCGGCGAGGAAGGGCTTCTCACCTGCAAACTCCCAGAGAACTTTAGCAAAAGCACCACCTTGCACCGTGGTGCAAGGCAAAGGACCCCATGTACAGGAGCTGGCGCCGCCACCACGGCCACCAGCTCGGGGGAGGCACGCCGCGGCTCCGAGGAGCAGTAGACGCACCAGCAACGGCGGATCTGTCCCGAGCGTCCGCCGGAGCACCAAGGACAGAGGAGGGAGCCGCCGCCACCAAAAGCCTCTCCGGCCACGCCGCCACCTCCACAGCGCCGCCGGCAGGCACCCCACACACACCTAAACTATGTACACGCCGGGATCCGTCGATTCCCCGTCCTCCCGCCGCCGGAGCGGCCGCGGAGGGCGAGAAATCGAGCGGATCGCCGGCGGCGAGCTTGGTTGCACGGGCTTCGCCCAAAAATCGCCCCTATTCACTGTAGGTGGGGAACGGGGAGGAGATCCAGGTGGAATGCGATATGTTGTAACCCTCTAATTTTGTGTGAGAAATTCAATACTTTTCAATGGCCTTCATGCGAAAATCTTTCAAGTTTTCCCCACAAATAAAATGGAATAATCCATCATATGCTGTACTAGCTGCTTGTCTCGGATGGGACTGTGTGGAATAGATGATGCCATGAGGTGAACCGGTGAAATTTACGGTGGGCCTATGGCCGTGCTCGAGAATTGGATTCATGTTGTCTGCATGCCGAGCTCACAGGCTTCAAGTTATTTTCATGCAGAACCTTCATGCGAAAATCTTTCAAGTTTTCCCCACAAATAAAATGGAATAATCCATCATATGCTGTACTAGCTGCTTGTCTCGGATGGGACTGTGTGGAATAGATGATGCCATGAGGTGAACCGGTGAAATTTACGGTGGGCCTATGGCCGTGCTCGAGAATTGGATTCATGTTGTCTGCATGCCGAGCTCACAGGCTTCAAGTTATTTTCATGCAGAATTAATTGGTCCTTTTTGACATCCTTCTTTAGATAAGTCCCACTGTGGCTAGTCTAAGATCAGCTATCGTACTTGTAACGTACAGTCTTAAGTACATGCTATTTTTTCGGTGTCTTAATTACATGGTTAATACTACTTACATAATAAATAAAT
Organism: Poa pratensis; assembly: GCA_947311845.1. Lineage (NCBI taxonomy): Eukaryota > Viridiplantae > Streptophyta > Magnoliopsida > Poales > Poaceae > Poa > Poa pratensis. The sequence goes on from CAMZMU010000040.1 coordinate 39,778,543, forward strand.
ATATGGAGTAACGTTGAATTACCATTCGGTTTCACCCACGGTTTTTATGGTCACTAGTATTTCGGTCGTTTCAGAGATCACCTCTATATAAAGCCAAGGGAGTTTGTGTGCTGTTGAAAATAGATTTTGCAGGAGAGGAGCGTGAGTGATGGCAACGATTACAGTTCCTCAGGTTGTCCCTTCTCCGGTTGAAGATGCCGAGGCACTCATGAAGGCCTTTCAAGGTCATACTATCCACATTATTTGCCATCTCGCTGTTTTGGTTTATCGATTTATTGTAGTGCATATGTTCGTCACAAACTCGCAGAAAAAGAACTTCATTTCTCCCTTTGCATTTGTATCTTGGAACATAAATATGCGTAGTGATTTTATAACATTTTTGTGGTTCAGGATGGGGCACCGACGAGCAGGCGGTCATCTACATACTAGCTCACCGGGACGCGGGCCAGAGGAAGCTGATCCGGCTGGCGTACGAAGAGAAATACAACGAGAGCCTCGTCCAGCGACTCAAGTCAGAACTGTCCGGTGATTTTCAGGTGACAAAACATTTCAACAGATATTCAGATGGGTTCAGTCGACTCTTTTCTTTTCTGAATGAGTACTACAGACAGCGATGAGCTACTGGATACTTGACCCTGTGGAGAGGCAGGCCGTGATCGCCAACGCTGCCACGAAATGCATCCACGAAGAGTATCCGGTCATCGTGGAGATCGCCTGCGCCAACTCACCGGCCGAGCTCCTCGAAGTGAAGCTGGCCTACCATGCCCTCTACAAGCGCTCCCTGGAGGAAGATGTCGCCACTCATGCCACAGGAGATCTCCGTGATGTATGATGATTATATATCATACCATATACTCTTCTGTTCCGCAATCTTTCCACAAGATAATCCTTTTCTGTTGCGTTTCAGCTCTTGCTTGCTCTGGTGGGCACTTACAGGTATGACGGCGACGAGGTGAAGGGCAGACTAGCGAAATCGGAGGCGAAGATCATCCACGAGGCCGTGACAAACGGCGGCGCGACGGAGCTCACCAGGATCCTGGGTACCAGAAGCAAAGCTCAGCTCATTGCCACGTTCAACCGCTTCGAAGATGAGCACAACACCACCGTCACCAAGGTCACCACCCAAGATATATTCAGTTAGATTTCTTCAGACTTTGGCTCAGTTAAACATTAGAGAATGATACCAGCCGTATCCATCGGGCAGGCCTTGCTACATGAATCGGATCCCAAGGACTACGCGCGCGCGCTGCGGATCGCGGCGAGGTGCATCGCCGATCCGAACAAGTACTTCGCGAAGGTTCTGAGGAACGCGATGCATAGCTCAGGACCGACGAGGAGAGCCTGGCCCGGGTGGTGGTGATGCACGCGGAGAAGGACCTCAGGGACATCAAGGACGAGTTCCACAAGAAGGCGTCGCTTGCCCTGGAGCAGGCAATCGCCAAGGAAACCTCCGGTGACTACAAGACCTTCATCATGGCTCTTGTTGGGAGCCAATAAACCATGCATGCATGATGCATCCAAGAACAAGATCTCTGCTTATTAATATGCTCCCCTGTTTCAAGGCTTGCAATATCTAAATTAAATGAGGCTAGTCGTCGTACTAGTGAATAAATTAATTGATATGTATTTCCTTTGATGCATACAAAATAAGTAGCAAGAAAGGGAAGAAGTGTGCTTGCGATTTTTTATTTAATTAGTTGAATTTCGAGTGGCGGAATAGGATCCAAAGCAATGACTTCTCTGTTTTGTTATTTTCATTTGTACTGCTTCTCTGTTTTTTTTTCGAAAAGGGTGAGGATAATCCCCGGCCACTGGTCGATTGATACGCACAACATATAATGTTATTTTTAAGCAATGTCAAGCAAAACCAAAAGTTGATGTCAAATAAAAAGATGCCAAACTGTCACGCGTCTTCTTCGATATCTACCACAATGCATCGCCCATGAGAAATCATTGACAAATATAGCCGGAGGCCCAACGAAAAATAAATTGTTAGATCGAGCTGGTGAACTATTTGCAATTCCAACTATTTAGCTTCTCTTTTAAAGTTTGTTGGTCATCCTTTTCACATCCTGGCAAATATTTGTTAAACAGAAGCACCAAAACATAGTTTCCACTGAAAATGTGAATCAATTGTTTATTTCACGCAAAGTTGTTCACTCCATTCATGTCTTGTCCATTCACTTCCCGTCCCTCAAGATCTTTCACATGACTGTGTATGATGAACGATTTCTTTTTTTTCTTTAGCATTTGGGAGATCGTGCTCATCTCCTAAGCATGCATGCATCATACATTTCAGACGACTGCAATGGTTACTATGTGTATTTAATGGCATGGATTGGCATACGGTGCAGATGAAAGAGCACACATGAACAGTTGAATTGCAAATGTAGATAGCAAGCCTCGCACACATTGCATACTACTCCCTCCGTTCCAATATATAAGACGTTTTAGCTCTTCAACATATTGTCTAGGTGCATACTAAAATGAGTGTGCATACACACTAAAATATGTCTACATACATCTATATATATATGTGTGAATGTGGACAAATACTAAAACATCTTATATTTAGGAACGTAGGGAGTACTAGCAACAACTTATCAATGATATATTAGAAGAAAACTGAATTAGATCATCCAAGGTGTAGCAACTTTCTCCTCTAAAGGCTACCTCCAAGAACTCACTATAGCCTCGTGACCTTTTCAGCGATCAACAGAGTTAGTTATGCGTGGGCATCGGTTCATTTGGTTTATTTGTTGCTTCGGTTCTCTAAAATTGACGACCGAATTAGCTTGTCGTTTGTATCAACCATGGTTGCTCGTGAGCATTGCGTACGTTTAGTGCTCTGTTTGAACCAAACTGCACAGCACCACCGTCACCAAGGTCACCACCTAAAATGTATCCAGTTATATTTCTTCAGATTTTGGCTGCTCGCGGATACAAACAAATACTTCGCGAATTCTGAGGTACGTGATGCGTAGCTCAGGGACCGAAGTGGAGAGCCTGACCCGGGTAGTACTGATGCGCATGGAGAAGGGACTCAGCGACATCAAGGACAAGAGACATCAAGGACGAGTTCCACAAAAGGCCGTCGCTTGCCTTTGAGCAAGCCATCGCAATGGAAACCTCCGGTGACCACAACACCTTCATCACGGCCCTTGTTGGAAGCCAATATACCATTCATGCATCCAAGAACAAGATCTCTGCAGTCACTATCTTCCCTGTTTCAGGACTTGCAATATATCCAAACAAAATGAGGCTAGTCGTCAACCCGTACGATCGCATTTGCTAGTGAATAAATTAAATGATATGCATTTCTTTTGATGCATACAAAATAAGTGGCACGAAATGGGAAAAAAGTGTGCTTGCGTGTTTTAATTCAACTAGTTGAATTTTGAGTGGCAGAATAGGATCCAAAGCGATGACTTCTAACTCTTTCGGTTTTCTTATTTTCATTAGCACCGCTTTCTTTATCAGATCCCACAGGATAGGAGCGTGCTGCGGATCGCGGCAAGGTGCATCGCCCATGGAAACAAGTACTTTGCGAAGGTTCTGAGGAATGCTATGCACAACTCATGGATCGACGAAGAGAGCTTGACACGGGTGGTGGTAATGCACGTGGAGAAGGACCTTAGGGACATCAAAGACAGTTCCACAATGAACCGGCTCTTTGTAGGGCAACCGTGCCTCCTGTTGACCCGCACGTGCATAACAAAGCGATGGGCCCCACCACGTTATCTCCTCCTCTCCGCCAACTTCTCCTCTCAGGTCACACACATCTTCGTCCTTTCTAGACGTCTTCTTCCTCGAATCTCTCCAATACACAATCTCCTCTCCCTCTGCCGTACCACCGAGCCAGAGTCGGGACCGACGCGACGGCGCCCGCGACGGCGAGCTAGGACCGAGCCGTACGCAGGGCCAACGCGGCTAGCCGGACTCCGGCGAGGAAGAAACTTAGCGTCGATGGGGGTGGGGTTATCGGTGACCGGGAGGGTTAGGGTTTGGGGGGCTTAGAGGCAGGTCCAGCCGGGGAGGGGGGGCGGAGGAGGCGGCTGGAGCAGGGGGTGCGGCGAGGATAATTTCACTTCTGGAAATCAATCCCGTGCGCTGTCACAAAGAAGAATTCATAAGAGGAGGAGTATTCCTTCCATAATTTACACATCTCTCCAATTTAAGTCGCACCTCGCCGCTGGGGCTGCCTGCTTCCCAATCTTGCTTCCTCGCAACTCCGATTTGTCGTTGCCCCACACTTCTTGTCGTGTTTCACAGCTCTGATAACATGTCAAATTTCATGCACTAGATAACGCAAGCAAAATTAGAAAAGGCATAGACAATCCACATATACTGTAACTGTGATGACTACACATACGTCTTGTTTGCTGACTAACCAAAGCAGAGTGGCCTGCTTAGGAAAGGCTAGTAAAAGTAAAGATTGACAATTGCTTCGTCGGCATTTTCGTAGTTAATTACCGAAAGGGTTGTTTGTATGTATGAATCAAAGATACAATAGTTCGACATGAATAAAGGAATGAACGTGCAAGACATACAAAGATAGAAAATAGTCTTTGTCACTACTAGTTAGTGTGCACGTGCAACGCACGTCTCCATGATACCACATAGTTTTTTTAATCCTGTTTTTCCTATGAGTTTCTTTTATGTAGTTTTTGTTTGTCTTTGCAAGTAAGCAATGATAAACTTGGGCCTCCTAAAGATGCCCATAATTTCTCAATGAACTCAAGCTTATCTCATTTTCACTAACTCCTAAAGATGCCCATAATTTCTCGATGAACTCAAGCTTATTTCATTTTCACTAAGCAGAAAAAGGAAATAATAACTCTCATAGCAGACTGTTTTTTGGACTATTGGAAAATATCGTAAAAAAAAATTTGGACAGAGAGACAGTTACAAGCATACCTAGACTTTGCTGCAATAAGAATATATGAGGTGCGATTTCTTTGCAGTGCCAGAGTCAGCTAGCTCTATTTAAGGTCAAACAAAAGGAAATCACTCTCACCATACGGAGCCAACAACTCGCTTATTTTAACATATTCCTTGCATCGATGCATGGTAAATCCCTCATTAACTCATTATCCAGTAACAAAGATCCGTGAAGCGAACGTACCCCTAGTCTATTAGACGGATCGTTACCAGTACTATGATGCAAGAAATGCTTAATTTGAGTTGGGGTCACAGTATTCATCCAGGGTGCATCATAATAGATGATGGGGGGATGCCCAACCGGGTAGGCCCAGGACCCCGAGTCGGCCGTCAAGGCCGGGTGGCCCAAAGCCCACCCGGTGTACATCTTCCAGGATACCGGGTCCCCGAGGATCCCGGTATGACGGCTCGGGGAGGCGGCAGCAGATATCTCCGAATCAGTCTGCGATTGTATCCCGAAGAGTGCGCTCCACGAAGCCGCACTTGTAGGCAGGATAGCTAGCGCCGCCAGCGGAACCCGTCATTCCCTGTAAACCCTAGCCGGCTCCCTATATAAAGCCGGCAAGGAGCAACCCTAGAGGCAGACTCATCTCATTCCATAGCCTCCGGAGCACCCGCAAGCTCTGGTGCGCACACCATTGTACACCCCATTCAGATCCAAATACATACAAGCAGGAGTAGGTCTTTACCTCATACAGAGGGGCCGAACCTGGGTAAACTCTGCGTGTGCAACCTCTCTGTGAATCCTACGTCGCCTGGCTCACACCCGAGTTAAGCCACCCCGTATGGCATCTGCCGTGATTACCCCACGACAGTTGGCGCCCACCGTGGGGCCAGCGATCGCTGGAATTTACTTCATGGAGAGTCCTGAACCCGGCACTGGCGTCTACTTCAGCCCTCAAGCCATGTCGGGTCGCGGTGACATCGTCACCGGCAGCTACTTCGAGCACGGAGGGATCGGCTACGTCGCCGATCCACACACTTGGGGCAGGCCCAACTACGCCCCGATCACTCGCGCGATGGCTATCCCGTTCGGGACCGCCGTCACCGCCTACGTCGGCTTCTGCGGCTCGGATGAGGAAGGAGTCGCCAACAACTACGATGGTACTTCCTCCCCCGTCGACCCGCTTGACGAAGCCGCTGTCGACACCGCGGCTGCAAACCACTTTGCACCCGCCCCATCCGCCGAGACCGTCCAGATCTCGAACGACGACACCGGGTCGATCTTGCCCGTTCTCGACTACGAGTCGGAGGGCTCGACCGATCTGGCCTCGGACGGCACGGCAACACCCGCCCACATCTACATGACGGGCGAGGCGGCAAACTCTGCTGCCGCCAAACCTGCGGCAACAAACGCCGCCACAGCAGAGGCCAACGCGCAGAAGCAGCGCGACCAGGCACGGCGCGAGCAGGAGGCTCGCGAAAAGCAGCAACGCGACGAATCTCTCGCCGCCCTGCGAGGACAAGCAGGTCGGGCGGCTGACCCGCTCAGCACCCCGATCACGCCGGCGAACGTCGTCGACCAGGCGACACAGCTCGAGCAGCTGCGCCGGAAGATGGCCCTCCAGCAGGAGGAGATCCGCCAGAAGGAGCTGGAGGTCGATGCTCAGTCGACCGCTCTCTCCGCGGTCACTCGGCATCACAAAAACCGCAAGTCGCGGCTTAATCCTGATGCACCAACTCGCGCGCTCGACAACGCCTTCGCGCGCGAGACAGAGCTGGAAAGGCAGCGCGACGAGTGCCGCAGGGCCCAGCCCGGCGGCTCGAGTCAAGTTCCGCCTCAACCTCGCCCGACGATGCCGCCTCCGGCGCCGCGGCCTCCTCCGAACCCGGCTCGTCCTCAACCCCAGCCGCGGAACGACGACGACGCCGACCTCGCGATTTTCGGCACCCCAGTCGATTGCATGACTGCAGCCGCCTCTCTCTTCAAGAGGATCCGGGTCAAGGACAACCCCTATTGGAGCAAGGGGTGCAAGCTGGTGGACAAGGCGCTGGAGCTGCAGGAGAACATGTCGCAATCTGACGGCAAGCTCTACTCCAGATCGCCACCCAGCGAGAAAACGGCCTCGGCACCACACCGAAGCCAGGGAAACAAGGGTTCCCCCAGGCGTGACGCTGCCCCACAGCCGCCACGCAGTCGGCACGAGGAGCCGGCAGTGTCGAGCAACGCGAGGGCTGGAGGCAACCCGCCTCGGCTCGCCCGCAACGACGCCCGGCACACCATCAACAACAACCAGGCGCAGGCGCGCTCCAATCACTCCGCTCCGGATCTACGCCACCACCTCAACGACAAGCGCGCCGAGGCGACGCGCAACAACAACGACGACGACGACGTCGGCCCTAGATGCTTTGGACCCGCCATCAGAGGCGAGCGTTTCCCTAGCAGCTTCAAAGGACCGAGAGAGGCGCCCAAGTACAACGCTGCCATGAACCCGGAAACTTGGGTCCAGGACTACTTGGCCGCCATGAGCATCCAGAACGCGTCTTCGCTCTGTTGTGCGCGCTATTTTCCTCTCATGCTTGAGGGAACGGCTCGCACTTGGCTCAACAACCTCCCCAGGAACAGCGTCAACTCCTGGGGCGAGTTGAAGAGGCTCTTCATCACCAACTTCGAGGGGACCTGCAAGCGCCCGGCCACGGTCGAGGACCTCAAGCGCTGCGTCCAGAAGGAGGGCGAGTCCACTAGAAAGTGGTATCGCCGAGTCGCCGACCTCATCAACTCGGCAGAACACCTCAGCGTCGACACGGTGCACTCCCACCTCGAGGACAACACCACCTTCGAGTCGCTCAAGCAGAAGCTGCGGCGCTCGCACAAGGGTGACATGACGATGGGCCAGCTACTCGCCATCGTGCACAAGTACGCCGAGTCCGACGTCACCAAGGACGACTCCGAGGAGGACGACGACGAGAAGAAAGGCGGCAAAAACAAGAGCAAGGCCAAGCACTCCAGCGCTCATAAACGCAAGGGTGACGGCGGCTCCGAGCTTGTAGCCGCCACGGCTGCGGGGGGCCGCGGCTTCAAGAGCCAACGCGGCAACTTCCCGCGAAAGAAGCTCACCGCCACGGAGATCTGGCCATGCCGTGTAGGTATCATAGCCTACCCGGCAAGCCAGCCGGCCACACCACTGACGAGTGCAGCTGGACTGCAGAAATCGTCAAGGCCAAGACCGGTGCCAAGAAGCGGGCACCCGACGGAGACGACGACGGTGAGCAGCAGCAGGGCATGCCTCCCACTGCCGGCTTCATGGGCCACACCTTCGTCGGCCTCGATTCCAGGCGGGAGGAGAAGGTCATACGGCGCGCCGTCCACGCGACTCTGCCAGACGTGCCCCAGTGGCTCGACTGGTCAGAGCAGCCGATCACATGGAGCCGTCAAGACCACCCGCCCCGCGTCGATTACCCGGGCAAATTCGCTCTGGTGGTCGCGCCCCAGGTCAAGGGCTACATCTTGACCAAGACATTGATGGACGGGGGTCGAGCATCAACATCCTCTACTACGAGACGTTCCAACGCATGAAATTGCGTGACGAACAGCTAGTACCCACCATCACCACCTTCCACGGCATCGTCCCGGGAAAGAAGGCCTACCCGCTAGGCAAAATCGCACTCGACGTCGTCTTCGGCACCGCCAAGAACTTCCGGCTCGAGAAGATCTGGTTCGAGGTGGTGAACTTCCGTAGTTCCTACCATGCGATCCTCGGGCGACCCGCCTTTGCCAAATTCATGGCAAGGCCCTGCTACGCCTACCTGAAGATGAAACTGCCGGGTCCGAACGGCATCATCACTGTACACGGCGACGTCGACCGCGCCATCGAGTGCGAAAAGGGCAACGCCGTCTTTGCCGAGTCCGTCATCGCCACGGAGCAGCTGGAGCAACTCAAGCTGCAAGTCGACCCCAACGACATGACCATCGTCAAGAAGCCGACTCTGGACTCACGCGACAAGTTCCAGTCGGCACAGGAGACCAAGCGCATCCCGCTGGTCGAGGGCGACTCCTCCAAGACGGCGGTGATCGGCTCGCACATGGACGTCGCATAGGAAAGCGCGCTCTGCGACTTCCTCCGTGAGAATCGGGACATCTTCGCATGGAAACCATCTGACATGCCAGGCGTCCCGAGGGAGCTCGCAGAGCACAAGCTCAACGTTGACCCCAAGCTGAAGCCAGTGAAGCAGTTCCTGCGTCGCTTCACTGGTGAGAGACAGAAGGCTATTGGCGAAGAAATAGCCCGGCTCCTAGCTGCCGGGTTCATCGCCGAAGTCATACACCCGGAATGGCTTGCCAACCCGGTGCTCGTTCTGAAGAAGAACGGAACATGGCGGATGTGCATCGACTACACAGGCTTGAACAAAGCCTGTCCCAAGGATCCATTCGCATTGCCACGCATCGATCAGCTGATCGACTCGACGGCAGGGTGCGAGGCGCTATGCTTCCTCGACGCCTACTCCGGGTACCACCAGATCAAGATGGCGCCCGAAGATCAGGAGAAGACGTCTTTCATCACGCCCTATGGCGCGTTTTGTTACGTCTCCATGCCCTTCGGCTTGAAAAATGCCGGAGCGACTTACCAGCGGTGCATACAGAACTGTTTGCACGAGCAGATCGGCCGCAACGTCCACGCATATGTGGACGACATCGTCGTCAAGTCCAAGCTGAAGACAGACCTGATTGCCGACCTCACGGAGACATTCACCAACCTCCGCAAGTACAGGATAAAGCTCAACCCGAAAAATGCGTCTTCGGCGTACCCGCGGGCAAGCTCCTGGGCTTCATCGTCTCCGAGCGAGGCATTGAGGCCAACCCAGAGAAGATCAAGGCGATCGAAGCTCTGAAGAAGCCGGAAAACCTCCGGGACGTGCAGCGGCTCACAGGCTGTGTCGCTGCCCTCAGCCGTTTCATCTCACGACTCGGCGAGAAGGCCATGCCCTTGTACCGGCTCCTCAAGAAGTCGGACACGTTCACCTGGAACGACGAGGCAGACGCCGCCTTGACGGCACTCAAGAAGACGTTGGCCGAGGCGCCGATCCTCGCATCTCCACTAGAAAAGGAGCCGATGCTCCTCTACATCGCTGCGACCAACCGAGTCGTCAGCGCGGTGGTCGTCGTCGAGCGCAAGGAGGAAGGCCACGAGCAACTGGTCCAGCGGCCAGTTTACTACGTCAGCGAAGTCCTGACGGATTCGAAGCAACGTTACCCGCACTACCAAAAACTTGTATATGGTGTTTTCTTTGCTTCAAGAAAATTGCGACATTACTTCATGGGCCACCCGATGACGGTGGTCAGCTCATCTCCCTTAGCTGAAATAATCCGCAATAGAGAGGCAACTGGGCGCGTCGCCAAATGGGCCTCTGAGCTGCAGCCTTTCGGCCTCAGCTACGCAGCCCGCACTGCGATCAAGTCGCAGTCACTATCCGACTTCCTCGTCGACTGGATGGAGACACAGTTGCCGGCTCCAACCTATGAAGCCGGCAGATGGACCTTGTTCTTTGACGGGTCAAGATGTATGAGGGCTCGGGGGCTGGAGTCGTCCTCACTTCTCCCCAAGGCGACAAGATGCGATATGTGCTGCAGATACACTTCACGTGCACTAACAACGTCGCCGAGTACGAAGCCCTCCTACATGGCCTACGCGTGGCCAAGGAGATGGGAGTTAGCCGTATCAAATGTTACGGCGATTCCGACCTCGTCGTTCAGCAAACGATGGGGACCTGGGATGCAAATGATCCCAACATGGCGGCTTACCGCCGGCTCGTCGATCAAGTCGGCGGCCACTTCGCCGGCATGGAGCTGGAGCACGTCGACCGAAGGAAGAACGAGGCGGCTGACGCACTCTCTCGCTTCGGGTCTAAGCGGGACCGAGTCCCACCCGGCGTCTTCCTCGACCACCTGCACAACCCGTCGGTACGCCCGCCGGCCGAAGTCGACATCGCCAACCCGCCATCATCAGATGCAATTCTGGTGGCGGTAACCCAAGAAACAACGACTGGAGGGAACCCTACATCGAGTTCCTCACCACCAAAAAGCTGCCAGCCGACGAGGTCCTAGCACGGCGAGTCGTGCGCCGGGCCTCAGCTTACGCCATCATCAACAGCGAGCTCTACAAACGCAGCACATCGGGAGTTTTCCTCCGCTGCGTCGAGCCGGAAGAGGGAAGGCGCATCCTTCATGAGATCCACTCGGGAGATTGCGGCCACCACGTCGGCGCTCGCAACCTGGTCGCCAAGGCGTTCAGGCACGGTTTTTCTGGCTCTCTGCTCATCAGGATGCAGTCGACATCGTCCGTCGGTGCATCGGGTGCCAGAAGTACGCCCGGCA